>JAUTXX010003858.1:0-10138 GCA_032273605.1 Panulirus laevicauda
AACTTTTCACTGCTTCTAACAACTTGCCTCCCACACCATATATTCATAATACCTTCCACAGAGCATCTCTATCAACTGTTTTGTATATGGTTCCTTCATATCATTCAGTCAGCTTGGCTTCCCTACAGTCCTAAAGTTCAAACTTTAATACACTCTGGTTACTCTAGGGGTCCATCATCACTCGTTGGCGTGACAACTTCCACATCAATGACCTGCAAGAGCATGTGTCAGGCTCAGAGTCTTGGTTCCTTGTTGAAACAAACTATGATCAGTGGAAATCACCGCCATTCTTTGATGACCGTAGAACTCCAGCAGTTCACTGTTTAAAAGTAGGGGGGCAAAAGAACGCCTCACCAAAGCTGATTTACAATGTCCTGTCAACCAAGCCAGTCTTCAACAAAGTAAGTATTGCTTGAGTTTTATAAATTTAGGGTATATACTGAAGTTTGGAATCATCTGTTTGTACTGTTGGAGGAGGAAGTTTTGCTCTTGAAGGGCCTATCTCATGAACACTCTTTACTATCATGCAAGCTCTTGAATTTATACGTGCTGTATGCATTAACCACATTCTGTAATTTTTTCCATTCACCCACTTCTCTTATACAACATACGCAATTCTTTATATCCTTTTAAACAAGTTATCTATTTAATTTCATGATATGTCCTCAGGTTGCTCTATCCATACATCTCTCGAAGAACTGTTCACGGACTACATCATTGATGTTTTTTAAAAACTTAAAGGCTGTGGTTAGGTCACCCCTCACTCTTCTCTCTTCCACAGTAGTAAAATTTGAAGCCTTCAGCCTTTCCCCTCCTTGTAGCATAGCTCTCATGATTCTGGTGCTAGCTTTGTTGCCCTCTGTAACTTCTCTGTTAGTTCCATGAGTTGCTTTAGATGTGTTGACCAGATCTGAGAAGCATATTCTAGTTTTGGCATTATTTGAGATATGAATAGCTTACTAAATATTTTGTATCCATACACTTGAAAGCTCTTCTGATATTTACCAAGATAGAGTTTGTCTCCTTAGCTATTCTAACATGTGAGACTGGCTACAGGTTAGGGAAGCTGTGTACTCGCAAGTCCATTTCATACACATAATCTTGAAGCTTACTTCGAGCTAGGTAATAATCAGATTGAGGCCATTTTTTGCTTTATCCCATCCTCATTACTTTACATTTACTATGGTTGAATTCGATCAACCATGTTTGTATAAGTCCCTTTGTAAGCTGATGCAATCCTCTTTGCATTTCACTTCCCCAGTGACTTTTGCATCATCTGCAAACATATTCAGGTAGGATTCTGTACATTTCAGCAAGTCACTGATGTAGGTCAAGAAGAGTAAGAAGAGTAATGGACCTAAAATCAAACCTTGTGGCACTCCACTGATCATCTTAACCCATTTGGGAAAGGCTCCTCAGAAATGCTTCCTTTATTCTCTCCCACTGAGATAATCTTCTTTCTAATGAAGCGGTATCCTCCCTTCTTTCTGCTTGTTGATTCAGCTTCATAATTAGCCTCTCATGTGGAACAGCATTAAATGCCTTCTGGCAATCTAGATCCAGACTGACCATCCAGTATTCCCTTTTGTCCAGGACTGAGCTCACTCTCGTAAAAGTCTTAGAGGTTAGTTACATATGACCTCCTCTCCCTAAAACCATGCTGTCTCTCACATAGGAAATTTCTCCTCCATAGAAAGTCATCTTCTTGCTTTGTAATAATGTTTTCCAGAACCTTATACAAGTAACACCAGTCTGTAGTTCATAGCCTGTTCATGGTTTCCTTTCTTGTATATAGGTATGATGTTTGTCTTCTCCATACTCTTGGCACTATGCCTCTCTACAGTGACATCTTGAACAATAATTCAGATAGTCTATCAAGCTTATCTGTGCACCTCTTAAGCACATATGATGCAGTGTCATCAGGACCATGAGCCTTGTATGGGTCAAGTTCTTTCTCTTAATATCTTTTCTAGAAATCTCAACAATTTCCAAAACCTCTTCCCCACTCCATCTCATTAGTGTTGGAGTTATATTGTCTTCCATTGTGAAGACACTTTTAAACTTGCTATTCAGTTCCTCACATATCCTTTACAGCATCCTTTACAAGACCTCCCTCTGCATTCCATAGCCTTATTAGCTACTTCTTAATTGACTACTAGCCCCTGATAAGTTTATGGAGGTGTTGGATTTTCAGTTGCCTTGTCCATGATATTTTTTTCAAAGTTTCTTTGTTCCTCTTTTCTTATCCTGCTATAGTCTTTCCAAGCTCTCTTATACCTTGCAAATGCTAGCTGGCTAGAGTACTGTCTTTATCCTCACCACTGTATATCCCGAAGCTTCTTTGCTTTATGACATCTTTCACTGAGTGATTCCCTTCTTTTTCTTACCATTCCTTCTGTATTTAAGAGTTGAACTACCCATGCCTTTACTCCCTCTGTAAATTTCACAGAACCTCTCAATACAACACCCTAGTTCTTGGCTACTGAATTCCATTTCCTAATCTACGATGGTGTAGAAATTATTGAGTTTTGTGTAGTTTCCACGATTATATCACGACTTTATTTCATGTCTTACCTCTACTCCGTTGATGTCCTCTTTTACCACATATTCAAACTTAAGCACCACATGATCACTTATTCCAACTGGTGTATCATATAATTTCCCAATATTATTGTCTAGTAATGATGGTATATCAGTCCCTCTCATCATAGTGTGCTCCATGACATGTTGATGCAGGAAATTTTCCCCATACACTAAAAACTTTATGACTCCCTATCACCATGGGAATTCAGATTCCCTCAGTCTGTCAATTTATAATTGAAATCCCCCATTATGCGTGTGTATATGTGTGCATGAATGTGTGCTTATGTACATTGAAACCATGTTGATTCATAATGCTAAGGGCTGTGGCCCATGTGTACTACTAAAATTTACACATTAATCCAAATCACAAAAAATGCTTTATTTTTCAAGTACCTCAGAATATTCCAAAACACTTTTCAGTTATTTGTAAGATGATTTGCTGTCTTGCACGAGTGTCTGACTGCCACTCCACACGTTAGTCATCTTCCTGTACATTAGCACGAATGTGGCCATTCAACTTTTAATGAATAGATTTTGCACCTCTGCAAATAAAACTTGAAATTCCTGAAACTACTGCTGTGATTAACACTAACGCAGAAATGGATTCTAATTAAAGTCAAGAAATACATTGCAGTATCTGATAGACACCGTCCATAAATCTGGGTAATTCTTCAGTACTTCACCAGATGCAAAATTTATTACATGATACTTCGTATATGTCTATGTATGTATATGTCTGTGTACATTGAAATGTATATGCATGTATATTTGCGTGTGTGGGCGTTTATGCATATACATGTGTATGTGGGTGGGTTGGGCCATTCCTCGTCTGTTTCCTTGTACTACTTTGCCAAGACGGGAGACAGTGGTTAAGTATAATAAATGAATAGTGTAACTCTGTATAAAGATATTTGAACTACCTGTAATGTGGAATGAACCTATAGTTTTTAAATTGTTATGGTTATCTTTGCTGACAGGATCGGTTCAAGAAAAATTTCATATAATGCCGACACAGAAGTGTGGGTGGCAGCATACAGAATTTCATCAAAGTTCATTCACACACTCTGACACCATAAGAGGACTATACAACCGTAAAAATCTTCCAATTAGTTCCCCACCACATATTATAGTTCTCTACCTATATAATCACTGGGCAATGACAATACCATGCCCTATACGTCAGGCACTGATACATCTTTCCCTCCAAAGGAAAACAGTCCAAGTTATGCCCCTGGTAGTCAGCTAGGCTTGCATTGTACTATGATGGCTCATGTTATAATAAAAGAATTGGAGTAATTTAAGTGCTCATGTTATATGAACGTTGTAATATCAAATGCACTGAAACCACGGCCTTTCTTATCCACAACCAGGCTCCACAGTTGCCTCCAATACCTAACCTTTTAATTGGAATTAATGTCCTCATAGAAAGCAGTTTTATTTTGCACAGTGATTTTTGGCACCTATCTAGCACCATATCCTAATTCATCTGTATAATATTGTTTTTCACATCCTGAGATTGCATGTGTTGGGCTGATGTGAAAGTGAGGAAGTACCTGTGACAAGATTTTGGCTAAGGAAGTGAGAGGGGGAGATGAGTTAAAAGGGAGGTTAAGAGATGATGTTGAGAGAGAGAGAGAGAGAGAGAGAGAGAGAGAGAGAGAGGGAGGGAGGGAGGAAGGAATTTTGTTAATATATATTATGTCAATGGCTAATTTTGAACATAAGGACATGATATACTTAATATGAGGACCATTATACTAGTTATGTGGAAGATACTCTATACATGCTTGACCTGCTCAACTCAACCTGTGTAGGTACTAATGTTTTCGTCATGTTTCAGTTGACAACCTACACTAGTTTAATGGATGTGAACCGCGGATATATAGGAGCTTGGCTTCGCAGGTGTGAGGATCCATGTTGGCCATGGTAAGATCTTACTTATAAGCATGAGAATCATGGATACCTGTCAAGGTGTGTTAATGTAGAGAATTTTTTTTTCTAATATTAAAATTCTCATGATCTCTTTACAGTGTATGTACGCAAAATTATAAAACACCTTCTCTGAATAAGGCAGGATTAAAATTTTTAGACCTTGTTTCCAGAAAAGATTATTATAAGATGCCCTAATTAGCACACTGATGTTTGGTCTGTTCATTTATATGCTAATTTTTAGGTAACCAAGTTAAGAATATTTAATGGATATGTGCTGATTTTAATTAGCTGGAGTCTGTATTGACCACCAGGGTGCACTGTCACATTAGAAATTTTACTTTTTCATTCTTCACTTTGGCTGTGAAATTGCTTCACATTGGCTGTGGAATTGCTTGACTGTTAGTATTACATCAGAAATATCCAAGCTAGTCTATGTTTAACCAAAGTGAATGTACATTATAGAATAAAATAGATGGGGGAAGAAACATGCAGATATGTAAAACTAAGAATGAAAATTGTTTCAAACACAGTGATATGGTTTTAGATTTTGAATGAGTCATCTTTATTTTAGATGTAAGAGGAAACCATGTGTACTGGCACTGATATGAATTGTGTATACAAAATGTCAATAGAGATTCCTTACATAACCAGTTTAGAATTTGAAGAGGAAAACCACATAAAGAAGTCAGGAACGAGGAGATAAACAAATGGAAGGACATTTTTCAAAGAGCCTTGAAAATACACTTAACCCAATCACTGTTGCTGTTATATAAATGTCACAACATTTCATTTTCTCATCACTGTGGTTGGGTCTCATATGGTAAAACATCTTGCATCACCTATGTTGAGGTGAAATATAACAGCCACTGATGCTTATAGTGGCAGTCTACACATTGTAACCAGTCGCTGCAGCATGAGGTTTTAGCACACACTGTGTGTATCTCCATATATGGAGACGTTGAGGAGGACTATGTGAGATTTGTACACTTTGGTTATGTGATAACTTGTGAATGTGTGATGCATTTGAAAAATTATAGATATTGTTGATGAAAATCACACATAATGTTTGTCACAAAATAGCACACATCTCACCTGTATGCCTGACATTACTCCTAACATGCTCTAATATGCATAGGTGCAGAATAGCACACAGCACATGTAAACAATGTTACATCAGGTTGAGTAGTTTATCACTTTATTTAGAAAATTATGTTCTAGTTAATCATGATTTAAGCCATTAAAGGCAGGTGACTTTTTTTTTGTATATCCATGTAAGGTGGCATGATTTAGGAATAATTAAGTATTAAGGAATAAGCCAGTGCATACATAAATACATATGATTGGATAAAGACTAAGGTAAGAGGTGTTACGCAATTCTGTTTCATAGTGTGCTGTGGGATGAGGGGAGGAGTAGTGCAGTTGGATCCAGGGTGGACAGCTTATCAGGTTCACTTGGGACAAGACTAGGAGACTCTGCAATTACTTTTGTTTTACACTAAATTTATCATTTATGCCTTTATTTACAACCGCTGTGTACACCTATTTACATGTCTGAAATGCCACATCACCCAATTTCACCATACAGTTATGAAGCAAAAGGACCCAACGTTATGTAACTTTGCCCGTCTACTACTGTATGAACATTAGATAACAGCCAATACTGGCACTGACCGTAGATGGGCAAGCATGGGTAGCTGTATACAGGAATGGGTAAACAGAGGTCATGATAGTATATGGCAGTGATGCCACATAGCCAAAATTCAAAAAACAAATATAATGAAAAATAGCCCAACGTTACGTAACATTGCCTGGCTTTTACCATACAAATGTTAGGTAATGTTGCCCACCGTTAATGGCTTAAACAAACTTACAAATATATTTTTTGGGAATATTTGCAAATCTCCTTCATGCTGCCACAGTCAAAGGGTTAAGAAGGCTGGCTCATAAAGAGACTCTTCCACATAGAGCAGTTGGTTATCTCAACAGGATGGTTACTTCATGACATAACATGTTTACATTGGTGTTACTGAGAGTGCAATCAAATCAAAGAACTTCTCCCTCCAAAGGAGTCTCTCAGCCTTAGGCTGAAGGAGCCTCTAGAAACGAGGTCTGAGGGAACATCAGGACCATTTCTTAGAGTTCCTGGGACAGTTATAAACATATGAATAAATAAATACGTACACAGCTTTATATGTTATCAAAGTTTTCTTTAGTTAGTGCATTGCGGGATTATGAAAGAAACAGGTTTGACGCTAAGTGTATGGAATGAAATAAAATGAGCAAGTCAGTAGGTTTAGCAATACAAGAGAAGCTAGTAATACCAAAATCTGTTTGTAATCCTGAGATTTATTTTAGGAATATTTTTTACAATATACATGAGTTCATAGTACAGTACACTTTTACCTGTGAAGTGCAGGTGAATTTCTGTTCTATTGCTGATTTTGTTTTTCCAAGTCAGGGAAACAGTTTCATTCATTTGGATTTCTTTAATACCTTAAGATATAAGTAACTCTTTATTACTAAGTATTTGGATTTCTTTTGTACCTTAGAATATGAGTAACTCTTTGTTACAGAGACTAAATGTTGTTTGCTCCCTTTTACAAGCTTCAGTAATTTAGTATCATCTACTTTTTAGATATACAGGATTGTAGAGATAATTTTTACAGAGACTTCATATGAAAATATATATGGTGCTGTTTTTCCACTGATTTTGCATTCTTATGTGCACACAATCATAGCCACAGCATTATATTTCAGCCACAGATGTGTGTAGCTGTCTGAGCTATTTCAGTGCCTGGCTTAATGTTATGATGTTTGAAATCAACAGACATTTTTTCAAGTACTGCCAGGTGATATGAGAAAAACAGTAGTTGATCCTATATAAAATTAATGTAATATGCTTCCTGTGATTTGAAAAAACAATGTAAATGTAGCATATGATTACTTTTCTGCCTTTCAGTGTGTAATAGCTTTAAATAATGTTATGAATTGATTCATGCTTGAAATATCAGCCGTACAGTACTTCATTTAGTGATTATTTTGATATTCAGATTTATACTGACTAGTTGAATCACCTAGTCTATTCAGCAGGTCTCAAAGTAGTTTTTTTTAGTAACAGTACAGCCTATTCTTTATCATTATGATAATTCAAGGTAATAACCAAAGTGCAAGAAAACTGTTTTCTGAAAGATTCTCCAGAATACCTATTAAGTAATAGTTAAGAGGGCAACTGGAGCCTATTATAACTAATTGAATATGAAAGGGAGTTGTTTTTGTTTTAACTTGAATACATGATGTGATGCCATAAGTACCCTTTAATTATGAAAGGGTACTTACAGTACAAGAATATATTACATGAACAATTAGTTAAACACTCTTATCAGTCATTGGCAAAGTTATAGGTTTGAAGATATTAAATGTATAGACTGGTAAGATTTAGATTCAAATGCTATAATTTAATATCTTACATAAAACATAGAGAATAAGAAATATAAATTCATATTTTGTTATTTTTAGTTAAGGAGTATTAGTTCATTTACCAAATACTGTACTTGATAATTGCAGAGTACAACTTTTATTGCCAAATATACTACACATCCATGACAGTTATACAAGGTTCTGAATATGTTGTTAAGTTATATGTCTCTCAGCACAGGTGTTCAAACAAACCATGGAATAGTCTGGATGGTTGGCTCTGGGTTCATTTGTTCCTGATACTGCCTCACTTAAGTGGGAGAAGCAGCTAGGTTTAAGAAATATAAATATATTTAGTTTATGCCTTCATTCACTTTGCAATAACTGAGTTTTAGCTATATTGTATTGTATAATCTGGAAGGATGTCACATATTTAGTGATATTAACTACCTTTCTAAGTGTTTATACAAGTGATGTATGTGATGTGGAATATGCATTTAACCAAAGAAATAAAAATAATGAATGTCACAACTGCCTGGGAAATTTGAGGTGATTGCAGACAATGCAATCAGATTATGATTGAAGATTTTGTAATTATTAAGGTAATATTTTGTTCTCATTGCTCTTATCCTAACAAATAGTTATATTTGTTTTGAAGTTTACCAAATAAACCTTAAGTCTCTACTGTAATAGGTTTTGACCATATACAAGAAGAGTATGGAATAGCATATACCATATACTACTTACATTTGACATTAAGGGGACCATATAGGAAACTTTTTATTTCATAATCAGTTTTAATGATAATAAAAAAACAAGTTGCCACACACTGAACTACTTTTCTAACTTCTGAATAAAAACACTCTCTTCCCTTGTTATAATCCTGATGTCTTTGTGTATTCTGTCTGTATATATTTTGGCCTTTGGATGCATGTTTTATTAAATGAACTGTTGATATTAAGAACTGTTGATAATGATCATTATAATTTTCATACTTCACCATTTCCTGCTTTAGCAAGATAGTGCAATATTAATTCATTATCATTACAGTTATATCAAAAATATAAAAATAACTGCAAAAGAGCATAGAAATGGTACAGATGGTTTCCCAGTGAAATATATACTGCCAGAAAAACACAAAAAAGGCCATTTTTGTTCACACTTATTCCTGCCTAATGCAATGTGCCTTTGAAAGAGGAGTGTTAATGCTTTCTTGATATCATACTCTTCTTGGGCAGCATAATTCAGAGAAATATTCCGGAGAGTAGAAAACATTATAAGACAAGCTGCCAGTCGTGCATGCACAACTTTCATTTCACAAGTCATGTGGGCTTCTATAAATTTACACTGTTTTTACCAGATGAATGAATTAGCTGCAGTGTTTGATCTGTCAAAACACTGAGAAAATGACAGCTGACAAGGTAACATGTACTGGTATAGAGATGTAGCAATGAAACAAATGAATATTTGAATCTAGTTGAGACCCGCTTTTGAATTCTTGGATGGCGATGCTGCTTCTTTGACATTTTCTATGACGTATATATCATACTGATTTAAAGATCCTCATTATTTTTTATTATTGATTATACTTTGTCGCTGTATCCTGTGTTAGCGAGGTAGTGCAAGAAAACAGATGAAAGAATGGCCCAACCCACACATACACATGTATATACATACATGCCCACCCACGTACATATACACCTATACATTTCAATGTTGTTATACTTTGTCGCTGTCTCCTGCGTTAGCGAGGTAGTGCAAGGAAACAGACGAAAGAAAGGCCCAACCTACCCACACATGTACATATACATACCTATACATTTCAACGTATACATATATATACATACACAGACATTCCCATCGCCACCCCGCCACACATGAAATGAAACCCCCCACCCCCTGCATGCGAATGAGGTAGCGCTAGGAAAAGACAACAAAGGCCTCATTCGTTCACACTCAGTCTCTAGCTGTCTTGTGTAATGCACTGAAACCACAGCTCCCTTTCCACATCCAGGCCCCACAAACCTTTCCATGGTTTACCCCAGACGCTTCACATGGCCTGGTTCAATCCACTGACAATACGTTGATCCCGGTCTACCACATCGTTCCAATTCATTCTGTTCCTTGCACGTCTCTCACCCTCCTGTATGTTCCAGCCCCGATCGCTCAAAATCTTTTTCACTCCATCCTTCCACCTCTTATTTGGTGT
>JAUTXX010003869.1:0-10138 GCA_032273605.1 Panulirus laevicauda
TTCCCTCAAAGGCCCAGTCCTCTGTTCTTAACGCTACCCCGCTAACGCGGGAAATGGCGAATAGTTTGAAAGAAAGAAAGAAAGTTCCATGAAGTAAAGACACTCAATGCCATGCTAAAGTTCTGTAAAGTAAGATTTCTTGGGGTATTAAAAGACTCCCATTGAGTCAACATCTTTCAACCTTGCTCCTGTTCTGCATCCCTAGCACAATAGTTGGAAAATGAGACCTCATGCTCTGGAGTCTGTATTTGCCTTCTTTACCAATGGCACAGGATTATGAGATATCAGCTTGAGCAATATTTGAGCAGTGCATCTGCTACCACTACGGTTTTATGCAATGAAGGGAATCAATGTCTTTCAGGTTACATAGCGGAGTATTCCCAAGTGGTTTTGTAAGGATTATGTCTGTGAAGACACATTCCAACTTAATTCTCTAAGTATATCATCACTATACGAGGTGAGGCATGGGACCCTGGGCTCCAAGCCTGCCTTCATCTTATAGATGGCACAGGTTATAAGTTGATCTCATCCCAAACAAAAATGTGCTGCTGTTGCATCACTGACAGAAACAACCCACTAAATTCATACAGGAAGAGGCCTTTACACTGTCCTAGTGAGAAGCAAACCACTCTTACAATACAGGTCAGTATTATGCCATGCCTATGTATGAAAAAAAAACTAAGATAAACTGTTAAAAATAAATATCTAAATCTATCTATCTATCTAGCTAGCTACATCTCTGATGCCCATTTCCTCGAAGGGTGTGGCCATGGCAAAAGATCTCAGTAACAGGTGAACTTGTGCCCTAAAGCCTTGCCCTTAAAAGGCCACTGGCAGAGGGCAACTCTAGCATAGTGTTTCTAGAGGCTCCTATCTAAAGTTCCTACCAAATACTTCTATCTAATTTTCCTGCCTATCTATCTATCTATCTATATCTCTGATGCCTGTTCCCTTTGGGAACTCCCTCGAGGGGGTGGCCACAGCAAAAGAATCTCTAAAACTGGTTAAGTCCAGTGCCGCTTTGTATGCCTCATCTTCAGCAGGCCACTGGCGGAAGGCAATTCTAGCTCAGTGTTCTTAGAAGCTCCTACCTAATGTTCCCACCAACTACTATTACCTAGTGTGTCTACCCAATGTTCCAATCTACTACTTCTACCTACTGCTCCAAACAAATGTTCCTACCTACTACTTATACCTAATGTTTCTACCTAATGCTCCTGCCCAATGTTCCTACCTACTACTTCTACCAAATGTTTCTAACTATGGCTCCTGTCTAATGCTCTTACTTACTAATTCTGTCTATTCCTTCTACCATTTCGCCAAAAGGTAGGGCTAGCGCACAGCACTCTCCACGGGAAAATCTAGAGCTACAAAGAATGAGTTAAGTGTTGTCAAGCGTTATGTGTGAAAAGGAAAGACTGCATGTTTGAGGACAAAATGCCAGCAGTCTATGTGTGGGTGAGGCAGAAAAAAAAAATAAAAAAATTCCTCCCTCCCAACATTCTCATTTCTCCCTCCTAAAAAACTGTAAGATATAAAAAAAAAATACTAATGTTGAAAATCAAAAATGTTTATCCTTCTTGTATCTGTCACAACCAAAAGGCATTAGTTTGTCATTCTAAGAGCTTTGCTCTGATGCTCAAATGTCGTTACTGCGAAACATCACTCCATAAAGAGTCTCTCAGAGGGGTAACCCATAGTTTATTATAATAATCTCATTATTATGATAACTTGGCAATCAGCCATCCTATTTACCTTTTTGAGCAGAGGCAGTTGTATGAGTATGATGAGCACGTGTATGAGTGATGACACTCGTTGTATTGGTAACTGAGCAGCGCTTTGTCCCTGCCCCTAACGAAACTTCAGGCGTAGACGGACAACCACCATCACTACAAGGAGTGTTGCTTCGACTGCTCAGAGGAACTTTGGGTGTATGATGAGACACTGAAGAAACAGGATGACTGGCAGTGCTAGATGGAGGATGAGAGCTCGGAAGAATGGTTGTATGTGCACGTGCAGTGGCATGAGAGTCAGGCACATACGGCAAAGAGGGGTCCACCATGGAGCGAGTGTATGATGGTCGAGAGGAACTGATACGCAGAGTTTCCACACCACTCACAAGGCTTGATGGATCACTCCTGCAACAAATTTTAAAAATTCACTCAAACACATAATCTACTGACATTTCAAACTTATCAATGAGCTTTGATTTTGATGAATGATGTAGCTCTACTTACTAAGAGATCTAAAAAGTACAGATAAGGAAAAAGTATATCAAAGTAGATTTAAGTTTCCAGTATCAAAAGTTCAAGTAATATTTCCTTTTGCCTCTTTCTGTTTCCAGGACATGGTGTTTACTGTGCCACAGGATTGACATAACCCAACCTTAACATAGGGAGAAGAGAAAGTTTCTACTCAATAAACCAAATCAAACTTCAGAACCTGCATTTCAGTTTAACTAAAACATCTATCTTAATAAAATCTGAAGCTATTACATTCATGATGGAAACTTCTGTCTCAATCTTTTAAACCACTATATATGACACACTATGAAAAAATTGGAGCACAAGGAACTAAGCAAAGACTGCTCATCCTTCTTGAAGGCATATGCTGGGATGTCTGAATGTGTGTAGACGTACCAAGATGACAAGGATGAGAAAGGGAGTATGTTTGGGGAAAGGAACCTAGATATTATGGCTGAGTGAAACCAACCTAAAAAAAAAAGAGAAGGTAGAATGGTTTGTGTCTGTCCTAAGGATAAAGTCTGAGTTCAGAGTGAAGGCAAGAGCAATGGAGAGGTGGCACTTGAGGAAGAGTATAAGGAAGTGAGCTCCAAACTGATGTGAATAAAAATGAACATGGATTAGAAAAGGAATGAGAAAGAGAGGGGTGTTTTGGGAGCTGAATGAATGCATCAGCAATTTTGATGGAGGAGATCGAGTATTTCTGATGGTTGATTTGAATGCAAGTGCAGATGGTGTGGCAGGTGTGTCTAACTGGTGATTATGTGCTAACCAAAATAAATGAAAATGGTAAATAGCTTGCGGAACTGTGCGTTGAAGAAGTATTGGTAACTGGAAATATCTGGTTAATAAAAAAAAAAAAAAGGATGTATGTAAATATATGCAGGTTACAGGGGTTGATGATGAGTGGACATTACTGGCTTATGTACTAAATCGCTGGCATGTTAAGGTAATAAGGAAAGATCCTCGTCACTTCTTGCTGTAGGTGAGGAGGCTTTAGGGAGAGAGGATATAACATGGGTGGGAAGAGGCAGTGCAAGTCAGTGAGCTTGAAAAAGAGGCTTGTGTGAGACTGGGGGAAGAAATGCAAAAGGCAAGAAGTTAATCAAAACTAGAGGAGTGTGTGACAAATGGAAGACATTCTGGAAGTCAATTCTAAAAAGTGCTGGAGAATATGCGGCATGCAGAAGGTGGGACATTGGCATGTGAAAAAGGGTAGTGAGTGGAGATGAAGAAGTTAAAAAGATAGTGAAAGAGAAAAGAGAGGCATGTGGCATTCCCTGCAGGGAAGGAGTGGCTGAAATGTATAAAAAAGAAAGTAGTAGGAGGTCATGAGGAATGTGCGGGGCTGAAGAGGGCAAAAAAAAGAGATAAAGTGAGAGAGTATCACTAAGCTTCATGGAGAATAGGAAAACATTTTGGAAGATGAACAGTGTGAGATGAACAAGAAAAAAAAAGTGCATCAGTGAAGGATGTACAGGGGGAAGTATAAACAGGCAAAGAGAAGTTAGGAGGAGATGGTGCGAGTATCATGGACTGCTGAATGTGTTAGATGCCTGAGCAGTACTTGGGGCATTTGGGTTGTGGAAATATAAATAGGAAGAGAGCCAAGAAATTTTCTTTTTGTGAAATGAGAGAAGGTGAAAGCCTTGCACAAATACATAGCAGGGGAGCGAAGGCAGATTGTTTGGTGAAAAGAGAGGAGGTGAAACCCTTGCATAAGATGAAGCTTTATTTCATCTATCTATTTCTAACTCTAATGCCCATTCCCTCTGGGAACTACCATCAAAGGGGTCACAATGGCAAGTCATAATGCTCAAAACAAGGCTTACTTTTCATAGAACCAGAAAGCCTGAATCTATGCATTCCTAAGGGTAACATTTGTTTTTCACTGTATGTGCCAATTCAATTTACTTTGGGATGCAACACACGATTATGGCATACTTTCATTAAACTAGAAATGTAATTCATTTCTGTAGATGCCCATGCATTAATACCATCGTTCACATAGGAACATAATGTAAATCAAATAAATACCATAAACTATTACATACTCATAACGGGGTAGGACAGCTTCTGGTGGTGGAAGAATGGGGTGTGAACCTGGAGGTGTGAGAGTATCCCCATATACTAGCTCCCATTCACGCATTAGCTGCTCCGTCAAAAGATCACTCCCCTGCAGGAGAAAGCTTATTCAAAATTTAAATCTATCAGATTGATATTAAAACCATATTTACAAAATCTCACTTATGAGAATTAAGTCAAATGAAAAGTAACATCGCTACCTCGCTATCGCGGGAAATGGCGAATAGTATGAAAGAAAGAAAGAAAGTAACATGCAATAAAAACACACATCTGCTATTTACTTTAGCATACATACAGAAAATTATATGCAATATTCAAGGGAAGCTGAACTCACTGCCTGTTCAAAATATTTCTTTTTCAAAATCAAGAATTAAAGAATGAATCAAGCCACAGACAAAGACCAAATATCAAAATATTCAAAAGAAAAAATTTAACAGCAATGCCAGCATCTATATAAAATTAGCCATAACAATATGAAATTTCTTTTACATCTTGACATGGGTAGTTATGGATTCATGGAAACATCAAGCTCTCCAAAAGGTTCGTGGCTCAATAACATAAGATGACAATAACTTAAGATGATCATTCTTCAATAAGGCAACTGGATATTCATGTTTCTCTCATTAGAGAGATAAAACAAGATCAAGACAGTTATGATTCACTTGCCGTCACATTTCCATTCCCAAGATAATAATAGCCAAGCCCATATTCACTCATAAAATCAGCTTTCACCATCAACATATCAAGAACTATACAAAAGATGTGATAAAGGTGACAAGTCTGTGTAACCATGAATACTATTATCAGAGTTCAGGGCAAGTCTCTATTCCACCAAATTATATTCTATTCCGTTCCCAATTACAGAGTACAACAAATATGTAAATGCTTATACTTTATCTATAAATATCCTCAAATCAGTATATCTACTCTGATGTGAAAAACCATTCCTAAACATTACTGCACAATTACTGCTCATATTAAACTTTTATGTATGAGTAGTATATCTTCTTTGTGGAAGCTGCATTGTGGCATGAAGGGTCTTGGAATACTTTGAAACAGTGTTTGCAGTTTTGTAGTGAAGGGTGATGTCCAGAGAGTATGCAGTAGAGTCACTAGTGTTTGTCTTGGGAGCGTGGTTTCTTGTAGGTGTATGTCCTGCAGGCTGTAATTTAAGACTGAGCAGGAAGGTTGTTTGGTTAATGCTTATTAAGTTATTTCAGTGTGTATGTGCTATGTTAAAGTTGTATTCGTTATGGTGAAGGAACCTATTTATAGAGATTACTAAACTGAGAGAGAGAGAGAGAGAGAGAGAGAGAGAGAGAGAGAGAGAGAGAGAGAGAGAGAGAGAGATTTTTAAGGCTCTATCACACTCACATACAAATCTAAATAAATTCTATTAGAGCAAATATGAAAATCAAATAAAAGTAAGCTAAAAAGAGATAAGAAACAAGATCACACCACGTAAGGGTTTGTTGTGATGGGCGGCTTGGTTGTAGGTGCTGGAGGAATAGGACCCAAATCTTCTCTTGATTGGCCCACACCTACTATATCACTTCCTGGGGGTGTGCTATGAATATGAGGATACAGTGAGAGCTGAGGTTGGGCCAAAGGGGGTAGAGAGCTCCCTGAGGATGGTGGTAACACAGGCTCCTCTGGTGTCTGCAAAATTAAGGTGTTTGGTCAAATCCTATTTCATCAGAAGTCAACTAAGGCCCATAGCTTACAACCATACAACACTGTCAGGACTTAACATACCAATGCATGTACCTATCTTTGCTTTCAGAGGAAGGATTCAAACTTCTACCAATTGTGGGACAAACAGAAGAGTTACAACTCAGCTATCATCACCCACAATAGAGATATCGCTATTCAATTACAAGTAATCAAATGGGCTTCATCCTAAACACATACATAAAACGACTCCAAAGTCTACAATTTCCCATAAAGCATGCTATAGCCATAGTAACATGGCAAGATCATTCCTCTCAAACATCGAAACACACAATTATACAGTACATACACCCTTCTTCATACAAAGGGTTTGAACTTCTGCCACTTCTGTGACTAACAGTACACCTACCACCTAGCAACCAGTACCCATAAAAGAGAAACAATTATTTGATTATATCTAATCAAATATCCTTCATCCTATGTACAAAAGCAACTGAAAACATCCAGCCATTTCCCAATGGGTACTAGTTGTAATGTCTTACTAATTATTCTTGTCAAACAAAAAGGTATATAAATATAAAACAGAGCTTAAAACACACCACCAGCACCCATGATAAAGGACAGTTTTTCAATTATAAAGGTATGCAGCACATGCAAATAATGTCTAACCACGCTGAATTGTAAGTCATTTTATCTAGAAATTTATATTCGAGTTAATCATTACAACAAAATTAAAGATCTTTCCTTTTATAAACATTTAAAAATTTACTTATAATGAGCACAGAAAATTCTCATAATTGCTTCATCTCAAGAGTTAAACAGTGGTAAGATAAGTAAACATCTACAGAAGTAGGTCACCATTTAGTAATAATCAGATAGCTTTTTCTACTATGGGCACTGGTGGGTAAGTGGTAACACTACTGCTTGTCACACAAGTGGTAGAGGTTTGACCCCTTTGTATGGAGGGTATTGCATGTACAAACAAAGACGTCTGCCACAGATTAAGAGTTAATGTAAAGCTCCCTTATCTTCACAAGAGAGGTGAAAAATACACATTTTTCTCAAACTTGTTAGCCATTTTCCACTTTAGTTAAGTAGTGCCAAACACAGAAGAACAATGGCCTCATTTGCTTATATTCACTCTGCAGCCATCACATATAACAAATCAAATCCAGAGCCCACTATCCACGGCAAAGCCAGTTGATTATTCTGTGGTTCCAATGACCACTACATGCACCCAGGTGCACAATGTTTTATCAATATATAATTCACTGTTATTCCATGGACATATAAGCTACTCCACAGTTCAATCCTTCAGGCATATGACTAATGATGACATGTATTTCCAACAATGGTGTATACTAATGTATTCTTAGAACAGACACATATAAGTTACTCCACAGTTCAATCCTTCAAGCATATGACTAATGATGACACATGTATTTCCAACAATGGTGTATACTAATGTATTCTAAAAACAGACACATAAGAGGCTAACCAGATGCCAACAAGTTTTTCATTAGAAGAGACACTGAAATGCAATGCTTTATCATAATCACAAAATTCAACATCACTTACAGCAGCTGCCATTGAGGCATTACAGAAGTGGCATTCACAGCTTGAAGGGGGGCGGATATCTGCAGTGGATGAGAGTGGAATCCTAGGATTAGTAGATGAAGTCTGAGAGTCACCCAGTTTTCCTCGCCCACCAGCACAGTCATCACAAGGGCATTGAGCTACACCATCCTCTGCAGAGAGATTTTTATAGAGAATATGCTGCATTGAGTTACTGCTATCACAGCAATTACATAGTGGAGGCATAACACAAATCAAACATATTTCATATTCATGGTAGTCTACTTCACATCATATGTTTGAGTTTCAATACAAGAAGGATATTAAAGTTTTACTCATACAGCAAGTTTCTTTGAACATTCTTACACTCAATAAGCAAATTTCTTCAAATTGAACATTCTTAAATTACAAACCTTTAAATATTTTACACCAAAATTTGATTTCAGCAGTTACCAAATTTCCTAACATATTCTTAAGAGCCTCTTAAACCTTACCATTTTTTTAACCTTGCCCTTAAGTGCTGCAATAATGGGATGGAGTGTACATATGTGAAAATCAAAATCTCAGAGAGGTAAGATATAAGTCCTTCCTTAACAGTGCACTGAATCTTGGACATATCTAACTAGATATCACTAAACTGCACCTGCTGTTGATGTTACAGTAGCACTCTGCAATCCATTTTTCATGACATGCTCTTGCTGATGCTGCGTTCGTTGCTGGGCTTTGAACTGTTCCCAATCTGCAAGAAGCTGCCTACGACGTGTACTTAAGGCCGCCCGCTCCACAGCATAGTCTTGTAAGAGAGCATCTGCACGCACCCATACTGCTTCCGCTACTGCAAGGGTGCGGTGAAGTGATGCTAAGCACCCCATGACATCATCACCCCCAGGTGAACCACTCAACTGATAGAAATAAAAATTATATGAGTGAACACCTAAAACCAGGAGAGCAATTAAAAGAAACACTGTATAAAGTAAACATTAAGAAAATACAAATAATTCCAATTGTGGGGGTGGCCAAGGCAAAAGAGACTCCACATCTTCAATTAGCAGTTTTTATCCATACGTGTTCAGTCTCTTCCAAAATGACCTTACAATCACGTCATAGCACCCAAACACTAAGCAGGCAACAACAAACATGCAACATTACATCACCACACAACTGGAACAGTAGCCCAACCAGAACACAATATCCACAACTCCACCAATGTCTTCAGTCACTCATTTAACCCTAGACAGAAATAAAATCCAACCCACATCCTCCTGTCACCTTGAATGGACACTTGCTCCCCCTCAATAAACTCCAACTAATCTGGGTATCATGTACGACATTCAAACCCCACATTACAAACATTAACACAAAAGTAATAAACAAATTAAATGCCCTCAGAACACTTACTGGTATGAAATTTGGACACGAAATCCCTTTGTATTCTCCATATATAATTCATCAGCTCCACCCTAAACTACACCTGCTTGCCTGGTCATCCACCCTGTCAAAAGCAAATAAAACAAAGCTGCAAACTACAAAAAACCGATCACTCAGAACAATCACTAGCTGCTAAGTAACCAAAAACAGTGAGTATCTACATAATGAAACAAGGATCCTCCTAATAAAATCCCACCTCAATATGCTTGGCACTCAATTCTTTGCAACAGCTCTTGACGCTTCTCATCCAAACCAACCCATAACTAACCACAATCTCCAAAGAAGAAATAAAAATATCATCCCTGCTTTACACTTCATCTGTACCTACAAATTCCCCCAACTCCAGCAAATATGAAGATAAAACATATACACACCAATATACCCAACAAGCAATAAACAACCACCTATTGACTGTCTTCATCACCATCACATCAAACATGCATGCATCTGAAACCACATTCCCCAGATATATGTAAATTACACTTTCTGAATTGTGTGCTGAACACCATCCATCTCTACTACATTATAAAAACTAATTCAACGTATTACAAGGCTCCTCATGCCAATGATGTAACTTCCATACTTAAGACACACAACTCTTACTTCACCTCATAAAGACATACATAGTCCTTACTTAACCTATGGTACTAGCAACAGTACATGGATGGCATCCTGAACACAGAAGCTTCACAGAAGGAGCTACTGGGGCAGAAAGATAGAGGTTAAGAAACCTACATACATCATCTCCTAAATTGGCAAGACAATAATTCTTGTACAAATCTCAAAAAGCACATCACTCAACATTTCTATCACACATATACTTCATCACTCCTCCACCTCAATTTAGTCTCCATACACCTATTTTCACTCTTCTCATTGAAATACATTCTGTCCATCTTCTAAACTCTTTCCTTTCATATTTCTCAAACATGCTTAGATGGAATGAGGATATTCAAATGTATTTTCCCTCCAATGGACACAAAGGAAATCAAGGCTGATGGTTACAGAATTCAACCTGGATAGATGTACATTCAATATCTATTTTTCTATCTTTTATTTTACTTTGTCGCTGTCTCCCGTGTTAGCGAGGTAGCGCAAGGAAACAGACAAAAGAATGGCCCAACCCACCCACATAC
>JAUTXX010003890.1:0-10138 GCA_032273605.1 Panulirus laevicauda
TCAACTGCCCTCGTTTCGACGCTTATGACGTCGTCCTGCTTCGCTTTATGATATGGTAACAGTGTTTGTCCGATGGATACTGGTCGACCGTGTGCACGTAACCTTACAAGAAATGATCTCGAGGTAACTAATGAAAGTACATAAGACACTTGTCTTCCACATTTATTACATCTTCCCTCTAGTGACATATTGAACAATATTTCAAGTGACCTGTTAATTGTCTCTGCACATATCCTCAGCACATATGGCGAAACCACCTCAGGACTATAAACTTTACATACGTAAATACTATTTCATGGATTTCCATTTTTTTCATCCAACCACACCGGTGTTGGGGCAATATTGTTCCTTCACTACGAAAACAAACGCCTCAACCCCTCGCATATTTCTCGTTCTTCCCGAGTCCCTTAACCTGTTCTGTAACGGAATCTGATCTTGAAAGTGTAAATTGTTTATATATCTTTGGTCTTCAGGAAATGTTCATCAAAGTCCCTCTGCTCAGACCTCTATGTTTAGGTATTATCTTGTTCTCGTAACTTTGATGTGTTGGCTGGTTACAGCGAAGCTTATAGAACATCCATGGTACATTATCTTAGTATCCTTTAACTATGCTTGTCTTTTTCACCGAATGGTACCATTGAAGATTTTACTGGATGTAACATTGTCCAGCACTTCAATTTTTTTTCCAATTTATGCTCAAGACCTTCTCAAGCCTTGTGTTGCTGCAATGATTATCTTGTGTCCTTATGTCCCCATCGGGTCCACTTCATCCTCAGATCATTTCAGGTACCACACATTCCAGTTTATATATCCAAGAGTATGCATGAAGACAAGGTCCAGCAGACATTTCTCCTCATATGCCACAAATACAAGCAGTCATGTATATGTTCCAAGACTCCACGACACGTGTCGGCTCATGTATCCGTGCCAATGCTGTCCATACTTCAGCTCGTCTGTACAACCCTATCTACCAGACCAAGTCTACCCGTATTTATTTTCTTCATCCACTTGTACGTCCGTTCGTATACCTAAGTCAATGTTCATTCATCAATGTCCGTCCGTCTACCTGTATCTCTTAAATTATCCTGCAATTACCCGGTCCATATGTCTACCTCCGTCAGTGTCAACTTAATACCCAATTACTCCAATTTTCAGACAGACCAGGACTGTGCCAGTAAACTAACATTCCATCAAGGAGGATGGAAGAAGTTATTTTTCTAAACCCCAGCAACAGTGTTTACCAGGAAGCAATGTCGATACCCCAGCCACGTACAGACAGGTGTCGGGGACACGCTCGCGACTTCACTACCCAACACATGGCCAATTTCATGAGCGACAACAGCGTTACCTACAGTGTACAGACGGTCTTGTTTTACGTTAACAATTTGTAATGAAATGTTCACAAATTGATTAAAGATCACCCAACACGTTTCATATGTATTGGGATATGCTGGATTCATTATATATTAGTACAATATTTTCCTTTTACATCAAGACATTGTCATGTTAAATCTTTTTAAGTGGGTAAAGGAATCAAATATTCATACCAATGTGCAGGCTACATTCAATCCGATAACTTTCAAATTCAAAAAATTAAAAGTATACAATACTACATTAGAATTCAAGACGTAAAACCAGTTCAAACTAAAGTTTACGCCACAACCAGTTGATCCAGTCCAAATTTCCAAGATTTTTCCCAAAGTTTCGTAACTTCCTATTACATGACTAAAGTTAGCGCGAGGTGGAGGATTTACATCAGTAGCTGGGTAGTGCGGCTTTTAGTTCTTTCTTAGCTTATATATATATAGCATTTCAACGATCTATTTTAATTTCATCGATTTACTCCTCGATAGATTTCGAGGTTTCTTAATACCTAAGAATTCCACCCAGAATTAAATCATTTTAAAATCATACCGATTAGTCATTTCAGGTTTAAGTATCGAAATAAATGATTCCCTGGCATGTAGGCCAACATGGCCAGTCCTATCATGTTAACAGCATTCACTATTGTAACGAGTGTTTCGTTAGGAACATCACACGTTAAAGTATAACGCAAAACGAATTTCCTACAACTTAGTCGTGGACACATCTACATTTAGAAACTTTGTACAATGCACAATTCTCTAGCTCGACTTTTTGACCCCTCTGGGCACGATAGAATTTCCTTAGATCATATCTTACACGTCATGTTAAACATGACGTCATCATACCACAAGGTCCAACCTTCTTGGTGAATATGGTTTAGAAGGATATAGTAGACGCGATCCCATGCACCGGGGCCTCACTTCCTCTGCTCACACCAATCCCTTTGCTTTACGTTAGTGGTCTACAGACAATTGGTGAAGGTAAACTAACTTTGTTCACTTAGTTTATTAAAATATAAATATGTATTAACACTTCATTCTGTCTATGTATTTACAACCACTATAGAACTATAACAAACGTATTTTATATATTAAATTATCACTAAAAACATATATGGCTGCTGTTTGATGTTGGGAGTTGATGGTCCATTTTCAGCGGCTGGCGACAGTTGTAGACGGTCACTTAATATCCGTCATCTGAAACTGTAGAAGTTAGATATTAACCATTAGTTTCATAAGACGATGAACCAATGCCCGTAAAACACAGCGTGGGAGTTGGTCAGACTTCAGTGCAAAAACTTTCAAGTTTGGATTTATTATATAAGAAATGTGACTATTCCTTTCCTTAAGTTAGTTTTACTATCCAGTGCCAAAACTAAAGATCACGATCGTCTTATCTAAACCCGAAACAGATATCGATATACTCAAACTATTCTGTATTACGCTGTTTTATTTTGAGAAGATCCAAACCACCTATGATCATATATTGGAAATGTGTGTAATAAGAACGTCTAATTCATTACGAAATATGACCAATAGGAATCTTAAATACTAATGAGTTTTATAATCAATCTGTATTCGTTACGGAGAACACGTTTTTGTTCCTGGCTAGCAAGTCATGGCGAATATATTACCCATTTACAATCGAAGACAACTAGTCCCAAATACAATTTTATAGTCAAGATGAGAACCTCCTGGAACAAACTATATGAAGACATCACGAGCGATAGATTCAAGTAAACTTCATGTCCAGATACGATGTGTAAATAGATACTAAGTTAAGCTCTTTAATGTTCCTGCCATCACTTCACTTGCTGCAGAAAACGTACCATATCAATGAAATTTGTCAGTGACCCATTATAAAAATGCAAGTAGCCATTGCTAGGAAACTTAAATTTGCTTAGCGTCTGTAGTTGGAAAACTTGTGGAAATCATCTTTCGACATTTGTGAAGCATTATACGACCAAAATGGATTTGAACATAGTTTTCCACGGAAATCTGCTTATATGTACGCGAGTGTAGGAGTTTGTCACCATTCCAAAAGCATTACAAGGTTCCACATCAAAGTTGGTAAGCAAAATCAAAGTTTCATGGTAATGCATTTCGGAGAAAATGAAATTTATAGATTGATAGCGTACAAAGTCCATGTTAACGTTTTGTTTTCATAATGGTTATTCGCATCAAGTGGCATGTCACAGGAATTAGTGTGGCACAGTCTTAAGTATATCAATATTGATTGCGTTTCGACATCCGCCAATACAAATTTTAGAAACGAGTCACAGTAACATTTACATCTCTAGACTAAAACTGGGTCTATTGGTGGCACAATAGTACTATTGAGAAGTGCACAAACTATTCGTATCATGAAAATTTGGTTGATTCTGTACAAATAATCGAGGAAACATATCTGATGGAAGGATTTAAAGTGACCTAAACCCGAGCATAGTCCATAGTAAACTAGATTCATGGGAAGAATTTTAATAAACTCTTGGGAAATCTCCCTTAATGTTTACAGTTCACTGGCGGGGACCCATCTTTCGTTAGTTTTGGTCACCCTTGAAACAAGGCAATGAAGAGCACAGCGTTGAGTTGCTCAAAGGATTTCCAGATGAAAATCCCATTATAGCCGATTAATCTTTGGTTTGGAAGATTCAAGAGGATCTGATAAGAACAAGTTATTGAAGGCTTTGATAGTGTAGTTAGCTACTTTTGTCAGTTATAATTTCACTTAGCAGAGGAGAAAATCGTGGGTAAACCATTTATCTCAAGTCGAAATACATTTCATTTTAAATTGTTTTAATGCTTTACTTAGTGGTTGAAACAATACTGCATTTAAGGATAGACCATTTTGCTTCGGCTCCACAACTAAGACAATTTGCAGTCGTTTTTCTTAATCATTATACTTTCCTACTTTTAGGACGGTGGACAGTTACATGTTCCAAATGGTCAGTTGCGATGCAAATCACTTTTGCAAGCTGAGAAGTTCGTGGACAAGCATCGAGAGTACTTCAGGAAGAGAGAAGCTATGAATTAAGGTCTTGTGTTCACCACCAAACATTTTTACTCCACCCAGCTGTGCTACAGTAAGTTATCAGCCACCTACACTCCTTCAACACTAATAAACTACATAAATTTATGGTCAATTGAGACGAGCATACCATCGTTGCTATAGTCTGCACGATTTGAATGTATCAAGCTATAGATCTTGGTGCTCGTGTCCCCTTTCCGTAAACCAGGAATGATTTCTTTCGAGTGATCTCTTCTGTTTATAGCAGTACAAAAATACTAGATTGGTTATCATAATTACGACTTCTTACCACGATTCTATGCTGCACTTTTAATCAATGACCTGTCCTCTACCCTTTTATCTGATGTAGATATACTAACCAACATTCTACACAAGAAGGGAGTATAAAACTATATTCCAAATTTGCATTTTCATGTTATTAGTGTTGACTTAACTATCTTTAAGCACAAAGAAAAGTTTGATTACCAAGATTTTTTTTCTATCAGAATCAATGTATGTAAAATGACTCCATCCAATATTGCCCTCATTCCAGCTACAGGTTCCAAAATGAATCTGTTTAAGAAACTTCAACAAACCAACACTAGATAAAAATCCTGTTAGACCTAACGATGACAGAGCTTAAACTACAGTGATTTGCATGTCGAACTAACACTTAACTAAACTCTCACGTTACACTTACTAGGAAGACAGCAGAGGCATTCCTTGGTGTTACACAGATCAGTGACGGGATATTCGTCACTGCGACACGAATGGTCACATCGCCCTCCCTGGTAACGGCATTCTTGGCTGTCAAACCTGCAGTCATCTGGCTCTGTGGAAGACGCATATCATGAGGTCAAGATTCGCTGCTTCACCTGCCATGGTTTTCAAGATTACAATTCCAGGTAGACATGCGAAACTATCGTAGTATTACCACTCCATATCTTGTTTCTTTACCATTTTGAAAAAAATACTTTGGCGAATTGTAATCAAGACGAAAACAACTAATTATGGATTGTACGTTTGATATAGAAGAATTGTAATCAAGAAAACTAATTTAATTATGGACTGTACGTTTGATAGTTAAACAAATCGCTAAGAACTTAGTAATGGCGAGCCATAAGAAGTGTTATGTTCACTAAGTTTTGTTCTACACCGAATGTACATTATATGGACTCATCTATATAGCCAAATCTAATTAGAAATTTTTTTTAATGCAACTATACGATATAACCACATTCAGTTGCTAAACACCGATTATATACCAGTTTGTACCTAGTAATGTTTTTATAACATACATTGTACTGGCAAACGCACACAGATCAAAAGTTTTTACATGTATAATCAAATTGAAAACGGTACAAGTGATGTATTTGAAATAGTTACAAAATCTGCATAATTGCTTATACAAATAGTATACGGCTAATTGCACACTCGGGCCATAAAAGTCGGCCAAATGTACACTTGACCGTATAACCTAGTCTCATCAACGAAGCTTAGTTTGTCGAAATTCTACACAACGTGAAAGTGGCCGATGCATCGAAAGTCATTTCATCAAATCACAGTTCCATTGGAATTACAACAATGTAATTATCCTCTTTTACTCCTTTGAAATCCGGCCACTAAATCCAGTTTCCACGAACTTTAATTTTTGTCGTCGTAAACTGAAGTTCAAAAGTAACCATGGTTACTATAAAAAAGCATTATGGTAGATTGTTTATAAACCCATCCTGGTTCGAATCTTGCGCTCTGCATTCTGCCCACAGTCAACCCAACTGTACATCCTTAGAGATTGGTTAAGTTAGGCGTCAGGTTTAGGTTATGCAATTGTAATTTCAGTTACCATAAGATTCTAGTTCCATGATCAGATTAACTTGCCCCTAAAACGAATCTTAAACTGTACAGGACTAAAGAATCTTAAGATAAACCTAAAAGTTCTTAGTCGAGAATTTTTATTTATCTTATTATACTTTGTCTCCCGCGTTAGCGAGGTAGCGCAAGGAAACAAGAATGGTCCAACCCACCAACATACATATATTCCAATAAACATCTACAGCGAAGAAAATGGATTAGTTTGCTATGGGTACTATGAATAAAACTGCAAAGAAATAAGATTTACATAACGAATCTTCCATATCGAAAAGACTTTGGTATAATCGAAAAATCTTACAAATGAATTGTGTACAACAGAAGCCATGGTGTGCGTTACACATGACCGATATGTCACAATGACCAGCACAGGAATAGGTGCAAATCATACGTGGGTTTAGTTTTTGTTAAAAGGAAATTTTAAAGTATCAAAATTAGTGTTACTAGTTGTAACTATGGTTATAAATGCATTTTTGTAAGTGGGGAACTCTACACAAACATTTACTGCAATTATTGTATTGTGGCCAGGTATAAAAACATCCATATCCTCGAAGCCTGCAAGTTTACAAGCATTTATAATACAAAACCATTTCTAAAAAAAAAACCCAGACAGAGGGAAGGTTGCGCAGATGCAATACTTCGTCCTTCCATATCCTTTGTTCTACGATGTTGCTGAACTTTGTTACTGCTAAAAAAACTTACCTGGAACACAGCAGACACAGTTGGGAGTGAGGCACACACCGGGGACAGACCGCTCACCCCTGCTACAGTCTGTCGAACACTGACCACCTAACAGATGGCATTCCCCGGTGTCTCGACATACCAATCCTGCAGTGAACATATAGTACAATTCTTGATCAATTAAAGATCAAAATGAACATAGCAAAATTTTTGATCAAAGTAAAGATATTTAGCATTTGCTGGTGATTAGAAAACCATAGATTATGAGAACCGAGGAGACGCCAGGAGCAAGCTGGCACCAAATTTTTGCAAGTTTGTGGGAAAAATCGTTAAATCAACATTTTTACCACTTTTTTAATGGAACGGAAGACATTATCACGAGGGCACAACATTCCTATATCGACAGGAAATCATGTGCCACTGTTCAGCAAGAATTCTGAAGATTAACATGAAAATTTTAGTTAACATAATAACATCAGCGATGCCATCAAGACAAACTTCGATGTGTCAAAACCTTTGTATGTACAGATACCCGTCAGGAGGAGGCACGAGTAATCACTATAACCTGTAACAGTTGTGTTACACCTAGAACAACTGTTACAATACCTGGAAAAGCACATTTTAGAACTCTCCTGGAATACAAAAGTTGTGTTACAACTCACCTGGAACACAACAGCGACAGTCTTGTTCATCACACACATCCTGTAGTGCTCCCTGATCCGCGGGGCACTCATGCAAACACTGACCACCGAGCAATAAGCAGTTCCTGTTCGTGTGGCAGGGTCCAGCACCTTGTAGAAATGACAAGATCAAATTTGAGGATTTATTAGCGTTAGTCAATTATTCATCATATATAATTCAACCAACTCTTTGTACAATTACTATAGTCACGATTTCCTCATGGCTATATCTTTTAATAAAAGTTACTTTCCTGGTATAGAAAGAGGTCTATTGACGAAAACTGCCAGTTACTATATACTGAATGTGTGGGACAGATGTTAAACATTCATTTGGAGAATTTCCTCCAACACAAAAATTAGAAAATATGATTAGTAGGTTAGACTACAGATGGCAGACAATTCTAATAAGTATTTTCTAATCAAGCTTAACATCAGGTTCTCTAGTAACAAACCTGAAAAAGCTCAGTTTAATATTAATCTTAAAATAAGCTACTGTGGAAACATATCAAATCTCGGGCATTTGATCACATCGATAAATTTTGAAGGTTAGATTACATTAAGTTTATTGAAGTCTTAGAGCTTTGAAGTTTTAATATACAACCAGTACTTCTGTATAGCCACATTCACCATAACCAAGATGCTTCAGTACATATCAAACAGGTACAAAATTTATCAAAGATTGTAAATGTTTTACAAGTCGTGTTCGTTAAGGTAGTAGCAAGTTTAAATTCTCAAGATACCGCAAGTTTTTGGTAATGGGGCAATTGTGTAAACAGGACCATTTGTCAAAAATGCCGAAGCACTGAAGATGGAACGCGAGGAAATTAGAGATTGAGAACGTTATCTTTGGGAATGATTTGAGTTCGAATCATTTGTCAGACTACATTGTCCCCAACAATGATTGCCGAGTGGAGGAGAAAAGATTGGTAATGTAGCTGAAGGGATTGACCATTTACATCAATTTCATATTTGAGAAATGTCCAACAGATTTAGGAAACCAATTTTGAAGAGCATAGGCGATCGTCAGTGTTAAAAGATGCCCGAATCTTCACTACAAGTATGACAGCGACCATCTATATTAAGGTAGACACGGGTCTCTGACCTGCATGACTAATTGTAGTCATGAAGAAATGCTGCATTATGCAACAGTCCCTGAAGTAGCATTAACAATACCTAGGAATTGATCTAAGACTAATTTGAATTTCTTTCCAACGATCAGAGACCTCAAAAGCATAATCATTTTCCTCATCGGGAAAATGTTAGAAGACCTCAGCGATACGCCTTAGTCAAATATAGTCATGTTCACTTCCCTTAATTAGCTGTCGGATCCAGTAATTGTCCATTACCAGAGGCGACGCCTCGCCAGACCATAACCTCACCTGGAACACAGCAGACAC
This sequence comes from Panulirus laevicauda, assembly GCA_032273605.1. Taxonomy (NCBI): domain Eukaryota; kingdom Metazoa; phylum Arthropoda; class Malacostraca; order Decapoda; family Palinuridae; genus Panulirus; species Panulirus laevicauda. The sequence goes on from JAUTXX010003890.1 coordinate 8,999, forward strand.
AGCCCTCTGTGCCACACACACCTTCGAGCGGGTTCTCGCCTCTGCTACATTCATGTTTACAGAATCCATTCAACACGTCGCATAATCTGCTAGGATGGCATGGGAGAGACCCTGGCAAGATGGAAAGCAAGAATTCCATAAAATATACATCACTGGAGAATATACGACAGTCGTTCTCTCATCAGAAGGAATTCTTATGATATATTTCTCATATAAGGTAAACAAGACTTCGGCACTAACTAGTTTTTAAATTCATTTCAAATTTCTGTAGACTGGATCTCCAGCGATCAGTACTCAACTAAACCCTATTTGAATGTAGGCAGTTTAGTATGTTGGGGAAAGCCTTTATAGTACGTTATGAACCCGGATTATCGAGAGAAATTGTAATTTGGATGCACACAAACTTCCACATCCAATGTTATACAGTTTGACACAGACCTGGGGCGTGTCATCACCAGGAAAAAACGTGATCATTTATCGTAATATATCGTGTCCAGGTATGAACTTTACGCTTTTAACAAGATACAACTTTAACCAAGCAAATATTACATTGATCATTTCCAGTTTGTCTTATGAATAGTTCACTGTTCATGTTATACAAGTTAAACTCTAACATTCCAGTTGTGATAACTACGTCTCCTATATGGCATCCACCAATTGGCACAAAGGAAGACTGGTTTCTTCAACACCCTGTACCTCAGTAGTGTACATTCCGAAATTCGGACAGATGCAATACATAACATTACAATCAACGAAAGTTATAATAAAGCAAATTATAATTTGAGACTAAGGAAAGGTCAGTAGTATTTTAAGTTAGACGCACTTCTCTACTTCATTTAAAGAGTTTTTTTTAGAAATCAAACTAAAAACGAGCTTTTGATATTCCAAGAACCAGAACCTTGACACTTACTCTCAATACAACAGACGCAGTTGTCTGTGCTACACAGATGATGGACAGGATCCTCATGATTGCGACACGACACGTCGCACCGACCCTCTATGTTGCGACACTCGTCGGATTGAAACTTGCATGGGTTAAATTGTGGAACACAACAGAGGCAGTTGCTTGTGGCACACACACCGTGGACAGGTTCCTCACCCCTGCTGCAGCTATCACCACCACACTGGCCACCCAACTGA
>JAUTXX010003900.1:0-19342 GCA_032273605.1 Panulirus laevicauda
TAAGATAAATTGTGGGGCCTGAATATGCAGGAAGGTGGTGGATGTGCATGGGATGTGTGGTATACAGGGGTTGACATGCTGCTAGTGAACTGAGCCAGGGCATATGAAGCATCCAGGATAAACAATAGAAAGGTTTCTAGGGCCTAGGTTTGGATAGGGAATCTTGATTTCAGTCCATTACACATGATAGAGAGGGTATGTGAGAGAATAAGGCTTTTTCTTTTCTGTTTATGGGTAATGCAAAAGACATTGAACAAGTTCACATATATTCATATTTTTCATACATGTTCGTCATTTCTGGCATTAGCGAGATAGCAGTAGAAACTTAAGAAGAATTGGCCTCATTTGCTCACATCCACTCATTAACTGTTATGTATGATTTACCAAAACCAGAGCCCACACCCATAATCAGGCTTCACAGACCTTTCCATAATTTCCCCATCTGCTTCATATGCTCTGGTTCAGCTAATTGACTGAATGTTGTCCCATCAACCACGATGTTCCATTTCTCTATATCATTTGCACTCCTTGCATCATCCTGCATGTTCAGACCCCAAGCCTTCAATGCATCTTTCACTCCATCCTTCTACCTTCTCTTTGGTTTCTCCCTTTTTCTTGTTCCTTCCCTTTTTGAATATATACCCTTTGAGTCATCCTTTCCTCTGTTCTTCTCTTTATGTCCAGATCATTTCAGCTCTCTCATCCATACATATGTGAATATAATTTTCTGAAGTGAGAGGCAGGGATGAGCTTCTTATTTCTGCATAAGGATTGATGGTTGGTTATGTTGTGGTTTAGGGAGGAGGAGGTTAAAGCTGTTGCAAACAATTTGATGAAAAGCATGTTTGGATGGACCTGTATGGGAAATTCTTCTTCACTATGCAAGAGTTGAATGTTGGAGTTTATTGTACAACCAATGATTATTCTGGATAGTTTGTTTTGTAGATTGTTGTTTTATGATTGCTTTTGAAAAGAAAGATGACAAGGCTGGCAAAGCATGATTTATAAGTAAATGGATGATCTGTGCAGTATTAAGCATAGTAAATGGTTTCTTGCCCAAGATTTTGCAAAATATGCTGTATTTTGTGTATTAACTTTTTTCTTTGAGATATTGAGGGATATGAACAAAAATAATATATGCCAATTACAGTTTTCTCACAACTTAATGCATGTTTTTGATATTCCAGGAATTACAAAAAAACCAGCTGGAGCAGCAGCCTAAACATGAGCAACAACAAATCACACGTGTCCAGAAAAGTAGTAAAACCTGCTTAACTGCAGGGCATTCTGATCTAAACACTGAGGAGGTTCAATCTTTGGAGCTGTTGGAGTTGGTTGTTCGAGTCATCAGCCTGGTAAGATAAAGTTGATGTTTTTTGTTAGGTTCTAGTAGGTTCATATTTTGAACTGGTGAAGGTGAGTATTGTTAGTGATTGTATTATCACTATAAGATTAGGAACGTAGGAAAGAGCCAAGTGAGGATTTTGCCTGGAGATGTCAGCCTGGTGTGTGTGTGGATGTGTTGTTAAGATGAAGGAAGATATTATGTTAAAGTAGTTGGTAGGGACATAAGGTAGGAGCCTCTGAAGTCGATTTGGGTAGACTTACCATCTGCTAGTGGGCTGTTAAGGGTGAGGCACTGAAAGGCTAAGAGGTGGCACTGGAGATCACTAGGAGTTCCTGAAGGGAGTGGGTATCGGAGATGTAGATAGATAGATATAAGGAGATATAAGTTTTATGTTATTCTACTTAGCTTACAAATGGATGCACAAGTGAGAAGACACCTTCAGTTAGGCTGAAAGGAGTATATTGTTGTTGAAGATCTTACTCTAAAGGAGTCCATCATTTCCCTGTACCTTATTGGAGTAGATCCTTAATGCTGCAGGACCCGCATAAAAGGGTTCCTGTTTTTTTTTTGATAATAATGATTATATACATATCTCTTTTTCTTTCAAAGATTCGCATTTGCTATATATTTTTACTGAAGTACAAATACCTGCTTCTGAATTCATAAGAAAACAGTGATTTTGGTGGTCTTTTTCTGCTTTATCATGTAAATGAAAAAGTTATGAAATGTAAGTTTGTATAATTTGCATATTTAGAATTAGCTTATCTGTTTTTTCTTAAACTAGGGATATTAAATTCTTGTCTTAAGAAAAAGTGTTTTTTAATCTTTGCACTTTTTCATAGGTTTAAAAAACTGCTCTATTTTTGTGCATTGGAGGATGCTTAAAAAATCAGTCACACACAAGGAGTAAGTGATTGATTGGCATCGCAGGGATTCATAAGAGGAAAGAATATTGTGGAGATACATATTGTGAGAATGAGTTCAGGGAAATTTTTTGTCATCATATTACTAAGCACAGTTGAGGCAGATGGCCTTATATGCCCTTAGTACATTGCTAATTTCAGTTTTACAGACAGCATGGAAATAGAAAATTGTTGATAAAGACCTTTCTAGGAAAAGTAATAAAAAGAAAAGAAAGAAAACCAAACACAAAGAGTACGTACATTTGTGGTAAGAATATAGGATTGAATAGTTTCTTGGGAAATAAACTGGGAAGTGGATTCTTTGTGCTATCTGTCTGTATAGAAAATGTAATGTATTCAGATCTGACTGTGCTGTTCCTTCTTTGTTAGTGTAACACTTTCAGCATTAGAATGGTATGGAAAATTATTTCAAATGATTTTGTTGTGTACAGATTGCTCATGTGAAGGAAGCAATAAAGCCAGTGTGTCAAGAGTTTGTACCACGTATCATGACATACCTCTCCTCTGCACAAGTGATCCACAAGTCTGCAACCCGAATGTTGGTTACAATTGCTAGGTGAGTCGAGTTTTTGTCAAAAAAGTGCATCATTGTTTGTTTGCTTTTTTTGTTCTTTTACTTTTATTTCGTGTTTTAAGATGCTCTTTGACAAACATGAATTAATTTTTTACTTGATATGCAGCTACCAAGAAAAGTCCCATGGCTGATATATCACACAATGCTCGAACTGAAGATATTTTAAAGGTAGATAACATAGACATAGTTTTTATGGTACCCTCTGGTGACTTTCATTTGAATGCAGTTCATACATGTTTTTATAAACTAAATCATACCAGTGGCAAGTCGGTAACAAAGGGATAGAATAAGGATCCTTGATATCTCTTAAAAGTAGCTATTATCTTCACCTCTTTTATCCCCAATTGTTCTGATAGTTTGTTCACATATAGCCACTGGTTAATGAACTCAAAATGACTGTCTAGCATGTGATTAGGGAAGTCAGATACTTGTTTGATAACTCCATCATGCAGTAAGGCCATACATTTGATTGCATCAAGCACAGGCCATTGTACCATTGAGAGCGGGTGGTATCCTCCTGCTTCTCCTCTACTGGTATTGTCAGTGTGGCAAAGAGAACCTTGTGATTATAGGGTTTGGCATATTTCAGGGTTCAAGCGGTGACTGTGGAGTCATCAAGATGAGGTACTGCTAGAGATTATGCTCTGGAAATTCATATCCCATGAGGAAATATTTTATTTTGATTTCAGTTCCAAACCATTTGCCATGACTTAATCAGTCAGAATACCTCAGCAGCCCAAACACCACACTTCAGCCATCATACCATCTAACACATACAGCAGACCTTCAAAGTATACTCCATTTCTTATTTAACACTTCTTTGCCTGTTACTACTTCCCCATTTGCTCTTCATTGATGTTTTCATTTCTTCTCTTGTTCTCCTAACTCTTCACCTTCTCTTATATGTTCTTATTCCCCCTGAAGTTTGATGATACTTTCTCACCCCATCATTCATTTGCCCTCTTTTTCAGCCTCTACACCTTCCTCTTAACCTCTTACCACTTTCTCTTTTACATATAATTATCATTTGCACTTTTTCCCTTTCTTTTGCACTTTCTCTTTCACTGCCAACTTAACTTTCTCGTCCCACCACACATTACCGTAACTCAGTTGCCCACTTCTCAATTTTTCCTTGCCAAATACTTAACATGCAAATGTAAGCAATGCTTCTGTAAACACCTTCTATTTCCTTCTCCTTCCTGTAGTTTCATTTACTCACACCTTTTACCATTTTCACTCAATCTCTCTTGTTATCACCATGCACAAACTTCTTTTCCAGGCTCACTCACTTTCACTACCCTTTTCCCATCCATGTCATTTTCCATTTTTGTAAAGCCAATACAAACTTTCAAACATGCCTCTTTCAAGAAGTGTTCAGACACCCCACCAGCTTTCCCTCTTTGCACATGTACACCTGAGTCTCTTCTTTGTATGTTTATTAGTTAGTACATAATCCAGTAATTCCTATTGGCATCCTGCTCCACTTGCCCATGTATACTTATGTATGGCCCTTTTTGTAAACCAGGTATTCCAAATTGCCATTTCTTTTTCAGTACATATTACCATAAGCTGCTTACTATTTTTGCTCACACCAGGTACCCCATCCCTCCCAGTTATACCCTAAGTTGCTACATCACCCACTCTTACATTCAAATCATCCGCCAATGATAATTGAACCCCGCATCAAAATCACTGATACATTCACTCAGCTCCTTCCACAACATTCTTCTCTATTCCTCAATCCTCTGTCTGACTGGTGTGTAAGTACTGACAGTAACCCACCCCTCATAATCCACTTTCATTCTCAACCACATCAGTCTGGAGGTCGCTTCCTTACACTCTTCATTAGTTTCCACAACTCCTCTTTCAGCAAGTGCTACCCTTTCCTTTACTCTTGCCCTCACACTGACCCCAGATTTTACTTCTAGGATACTTTGAAACCAATGATTTTCCTTTTTACAGTTTCTACACATAACACTTGCTGAAGAAGCCTTCATTCTCTTCATCTATTCTGATTTCTTAGTGCCGAAAAGTTGTCGCTACTGCACTTTGGCACTGACCAGACCAGTAGTCAAAATTTCTTAGCAGATGATTTGTTTTTCTCTTGGATTTTTGAGTTTAAAGTATCAATATAGTTATTAACTGCTGAATATTTTCTTATGCTCTTAGAAGAGGTTGAGAACAAAACTGTAAATGTTCCAGATGTTCTGTAGGATATGCTTGCAAAACAAAGGAAGATTATATTGCTGAAGACTTATATTTACTTGAAATAACTTTAATTTCAAACCTAGATGATACTCTGCTGATATGGAACTTCTGTTTGAAATAGTCAGCCATCAGTTAAGAATGAAATGAAATATTTGTATACATTTGGCCTTTTCCCAGCACAGAGCAGGATGACTCATGCAGAGCCATAATCTTAGCACATAATGTAGTGCCCTCCATTCTAGTCATCTACTATATACACACCTCCCTTAATTTTTTCTTCCAGCTTACCTCTGGTCTTCATCTTCATCTACCCTTACTTATTACTGTCAGATAGACGCAATCGTTCTCCTCACTTTTTCCCCTCTATAGGACCTGTCTGCTTCAGTGGTACATTTTGTACTGTCAGTCATATCCTTCGTATTATTCTATTTTCAGTTGATTTTAGCAATTCTTATCCTGTTTGTTTACTTTATGAATTAGCATCCACTGCCTAGAAATGCATCTCATTTTCTGTACACTCCTAAAGCCATTTCTTTTTTTAAATTATTATTACATATCCCTACATAAGTATAGTTTAAATCACTTCCATCAAACTATTCAGTACATGATAGCTCCTCTCATTGCTCTCTTCAGTTACTTTCCTTAAAGCTAACATGTTATGCCTGTTTTTCAGAAAACTTATTTCATGTATTCTTTTTGACAGAAATCCTCTCTGCATCCAACCTCTCCTGGACAGTCTCTTTATTCCATATGTTGGAGTAGAATTAGGAGAGGCTGGTGACCCAGAATCACCAAATGGATGTTCTCAATGCCGCATCCTCTCAGAAGGGGCTATGGCATTTCTTGAAGAGATAGTAAAATTCTTCAATCATATCCATCAATATGGGAAGTGTGAGGTCACCAACAGACTCCATCCAACGCGTGAGCACAGTGTGAGGGAGGGTTGCGTCATGGCGCTCCCCCACATAACCAGGTAAAGGAGGGTCAGATCATAGTAAGGTATTCCTCTCTGATTTGATCTGTTACTTTTGCTTATTTCCAGAGTTTTTAGAATTAGCCTTTTAGGCCTGCAGGCTTGATTCAGAATTTACTTGATCATCATCTGCTTACATGCTGGGTAACACTCTTACGCTAACTATATATAGGTGTAATGGACAGTTGGGATTAAAGGCAACTTTTTACACTTCTTTAAGGATTGTATTTATAGGACTAGAGGAATAGAGGTTTGCAGATACTGAAACAAAGGGACTTTGTAGATTACTAAAGAAGCCATGTAGAGGGCAATATATCTTGTTTGAGAGAATGATCAGGAAAATATAATGTGTGTTTAATAGAGGGTTTGATGAAGTGCAGAGTATTCAGGACTGTCACATAAAGGCAAAACTGCAGATTTTAGTAAAAACAGAGACATGGAGGTGGATGAATTACCACTTGAAGGGTAGATGGATGGAATTCAGTGATGGTTCTTGGGTTAGAAGAAAATATGCCTACAGGCAAGATTTCAAGATGTACTGGCAGGGCCAGGTTCACTATTTGGATACCTTATTTTCTTCTTTTTACTTCAAACATCATCCCCCCTGAAAAATTGGATCAGGTTGACTTAGGAAGACCAATAAGGCAACTGATAACTTGATAACCAGTAGGTCCTGAAATATCTTTTGTATACACATTTACTTGCTTCTAAGAAAAAATACTGTTTTATTGCTTCCAAGCAAGAATACAGGCCTTTTCTTCTGTGGAAAACTTCTTAGGACCTATGGTTGGTTACTAGTAGAGTGGAAATATCACCCAAAAGAGAAATAGCAAAAATATCACCACATGCAAGGATAGCAGACAGAAGTTGCATCCCTCCACTCTCATTACCATGGGGTAATTGATGTAGTAAATCATGTCATTTGATCTCTTGAGACTGTACAGTACCATCCTGCCAGATATACTATATCCCCACCATAAATAGGGAGTAGATTTGTTCTGCATATAGAATCTGATGCTTGAAAGCATGATGTTAAGCAGTAATCATTGGGTTTCTTATTGTGAAGACATTCAAAACATGAATATTTTTACAGGTGTCCAAAACTTTTGCATGACTTCATGGTGTGTTACTCTGCACTGGATCTGCTCATGACTGTCTTTCACTCTGAGAGGCCTCCAAATGATGCAAACTACATGTATGCAACTGCAGCTCTCTCAAAACTAGCCACAACGCTTCAGGTAACTCATTTGGCTCATTATTCTTGGAGATTACATTTACTCATGCCTTTGTCTCCATGAAGTACTTGTTAACTGGCTGATTGCAGTAGGGTAAGCAAATTGAAAACATCTGGATGATAAGTGTGTCCAGGTAAATGTGTTCTATAGGTGCTGGTGTTTTTCACATCTTGTCTAATACTTGTATGTTTTCATACTTGCTTGCTTTGGGCTAAAACACCATTTTACTTACAAAATAAGGTTTATCCATGAGGATTTATTCCCCTGAACGATCATAAAACAAATGAGACCAGCAGATGCTCATCCATCACAGAGCAACATGCCCAGGCCTGTGACATCACAGTGTGAGGATGTAGTAGCTTGATATCACTCACCTTTATTCATTTCAATGGCTCACTCTGGTGCTGCATCAATCTGCTGACTGTTATTTGACATTCCTTTGCTCTGTCTTCATTTTGTTTCTGGCTTTCATAAATATCAAGTGGGTAACTGTGTCTTTTATTCATGTATTTTCATGACGTGAAGCGTGAATACTATGTTGTATATGGAGAACGAGTGCACCTGGAGAATGATACTTTTCAGACTAGCGTAAGCATAGTGTCTCAGACTTTTATCAGGTTAATTTCAGCTCTCTTGACCAGACTACTATCACTTAAAGCAGTATTGCTGGCATGTGTTGACTATCATCTGAAAACAGGAGATTTGAAAGACATTGTTTGGTAAATTCACTTAGTTGTACATGTGTTCCAGAAAGCAGTTCCCATATGAAATGCAGGAAAATCCTTATAATTGTTCCAAATCTGAAGTTAACTTGGCTGGGATCAGTTGGTGCTTCCAAATAGGTTTTCTTTACCAACCATCAGAATTTGCTTTAGCCTGTTCAAAATGACTGCTGCCCTGCTAGAGTGGAAAGTGGTGTTATGTCACCAACTAGTGTGTCTGCTTGGAAAATTTAGTTTTACAAGGGTTTGCAAGGATTTGAAATTCAAGCTGAGAGAGTGATGTTGTAGATGAACAAGTTTTTTCTGATAGAATAAGATGTCTTAGGAGGTATTATTGTAGATCATCGTGAAGCTTTGGAATGCTGTTCCAAGAAGGAAAATATGTAGAGACAACCTTATAACTTGAGGTTCAGGAGGAAGAGTTAAATGATGCTATTGTAGTATTGTTATTCAAAATCTTCAGAAGACTGAAGATCATGTTATAGATAAAGATTCATTCATACTCAGTTTCTTGATAGAATTGATGCTTAAGATTTAAGATTAAACCAGTTTTACCGACAGTTTTTGAAAATTTCTCCTTTGGAACATTATCTTTTAAGTCCAGTCAAGACTTAAAGATTTCTTGGTCTTGAAGAAAATTATGTTGGAGAATATTCATTCATTTTTTTCAGGCTTTTCCTTCATAACCTGGGTCATCTGTCAGTCATTGATGTCTTTTACCTGGAGCCTCTTGTATGAGATTTGTACAAGGGTTCTGCCCCATTGGAGGATGATGGGCCAGAAATGTCATTATATATAGGTTCCCCCTTATAATTCTAAACAGATTTTTCTGTATGTTCTTCCTTTGTATGCAACATGCTCTTAAAAGCTCAGAAGGCCATATCCAAAGGGGAAAATAGTCACCTCTACACTGTAATATCATAGGCCAGAGTGAGTTTCTCTGTGGTCATCATATTCCTCTGAATGATCATCTGCTGGCTTCATATGTTTTATGATGGGCAAATTGGTTGAATCCTTATGGTTACATCCTGTCTTTGAGAATAAAATGGTGTCTTAAGATCTCATCAAACAAGGACTTTCTTGAATGCTCATTGGGCTTTGTCCATGGCAGAAAAGTGGTTTTCCTTCTCTAAAATCTAAAGTTTTTTTGCACAAATCATGGAGAAGTTGAATTCTTTTGTTGTGTTTCTAAATGTATTCTAACAGATTTCTTTGTTTACTGTTATAGTATTTTGCTTATTTATATCTACATATATCGCTATATGTCTCAAACTTGCAAAAACAAATCTTGTCACTCTTATGGTTGTAACTTCTGTTTAATTATTTACTTTTATTGGTTTTAACTAAGATTATTTTTTCTTAAAGCTATTGTCCATTTTAAGGCACGGGATTTCTGTTACACAGTGGTCAACAGATTTGATAATGATTAACTAAACACATCCCAGGAGTAATCTATATCATGTTTTGCTTCTATTTCTGTACAGTTAGACAACCAGTATAAGCCTGTCATGTGTACAATGTGCTTACATCGAGGGAAACACACACCAGAGGAAGTGGCTGAAAATATCAAAATTCAGCAGAAGAGAGAAAAAAAGTTGAATTGCAAGCAGGAAAGTACAGTAGGCCCTTTTAGTGATCCCTTAGATCCCTCTGATGTGAAACTGAAAGAATGTAAATGGAAAGGTGATGAAACAAAGGATGTAACATTTAAACTGGATGATGGTAGCACGGTGTCAGCTAATCGGGAATTCCTGGCTGAAAAAAATGAAGTACTTAGGGGTATGCTGATGGGATCATTTGCTGAGGGTGTAAGTACCTTTGTTGAATTACCATTGACAAGCAAAACCTCCCTAGAAATGCTGATACACTTTTTATATGGATGTAGATGTGATTTAATGGAAAAAGGAGATGTAAAGGCATATATAGATCTTGTGTTTTTCTCTCAAATGTACATGGTAGAAAATTTACATTCCTATGCTGTTTTCAAAATGATGTCATCCATTAATGATGGAGGAGATATTATCAGAATTTATGAGAGTGGGGTGGGACGAATTGATGAAAATCTAATTTTGCAGGCCCTTTGTGTTGTACTTGTTAAACCAATGAAAACATGGAAGAGAGCTCTTTGGATAAAAGAGCTCTTTGAATCCAAACATGCAGAAGATATTAATCATAATATTCGTATGATCATTTACCATCCTCTAGATATGAACCGATTAATCTGCAACTGTGATCAGTCACTATCTTTATATATGGTCAATGAAAGTGCATATAGAAAATTATGTCTGTAGTAAGGCAAATATTTTTTGTTCATGTTTCCTCAGCCAGTAAGCAATGGAAATCAGTGTGCCCAGCTTTCTTTGGGATTGATATGGAAATATCCCAGTAATAACTGGTGTTTAATTCCATCCTTCCCCAAAAGACAGGATCAATATATATATATATATGGAAACCAATGCTCGCCACAACCTCTTCAGGAGATGAAAGCTAATTTCATGAATAAAGAGGAAGAACGTAAACAAATGCAGCCAATTCATTCTGTGAGCTTTGCACAACTCAGCAATAGCCCATGGTTTGTGTTCTTAGGGAATGAATAGTTAGGTTATTCCTTCTGGTTAAAGTTTTGTGTATGTGGAGGGCGTGCACAACCAAGGTTCCTGTATAAGTAAGTGCCCCTCTTACTCCTTTATGTTTTTTTCCCCTCAGTTCATATCAATGCATTTATTTTAGATATCAATAAGTTAGTGCATTATCACCCTAGAAATCTTGGTCTGGGTGTATTTTGTTTTCTTTTGTACTTTATTTTACTATTTATGCTGTTATTGTTGGATGTAATTGTAGTGCCATCTCTTGGCATCTTCACTAGGGCAGCCTCTCTTCCCTAGAACTTGCATCAGGTGTGCTTTTGATTCAGGAGTGTTCATCTCATTCCCTTTGTAGCAAGCACTCTGAAGTTGTCTTTTAGAGAGTATGTTACAGCTTGCTGTATTTTGTGAAATGTATTGTGGGAAAGAAATCCTCTTACCCATCCAGTTGACTGTCATTATATTTCAGGTTCTTTACATGTTCTACATTCAGCTATTAGTGCAAAATGCTCTTGAAATATAAGTTTTTGTACAAAGTTTTGTTCATTCTGGTTACTGCAGTATTTTTTGCCAAAAATCAGCCTGCATGACCCTTGTATTTTCCATATTAGTGCATCATTGGGTTCTTTATAACCCCCACAACTGTTAGGTTTGCACTTTTGGGGAGAGAGGAGTTAGTTTGTCTTCCCAGCCTCATTTAGTTCAGAGGGATGCTAGAGTACTTTCTCAACAATACAGCTCAGCCTCCAAGATCTTGGTGCTTGATTTGGGTTCTTAGGTCACAGTACCAGTTTCTGGAATCTACCTATCTATCTATATTTCTAATGCCTGTTCTCTCCAGGAACTCCCTCAAGGGGATGGCCATGGCAAAGGGGTCTTCATAACTGGTAAACTACAGTGCCACTTCTTAGCCTTTAGTGCCTTACTCTTGATAAGCCACTGGCAGAGGGTAACTCTAGCACAGCATTTCCAGAGTTCCCAGAATGGCGGCAGGAATGCCTCTTTGCTTTTTTTCTAACCTCTGTGTTCCTCCATTGGAATTACATCTTGCTATATTAAAAGCCCAAATAGCACAGAATTCTATGCCATAGTAGAGCCTTTCCAATATCATTGTCACTTTAATGCTTCTTGCTTGCTCTCGCTGGCTTTTGGAACATGACATTTCAACAACTAGGTCCCTGAACAACAACTTTCCTTAGCATTTCTCTTGCATTTTATCATGTTGGGTATAAATGCCAGTATGGGAACCTTATTGCTAAACGCCTCTTTCATTGTATCAAATCTTCCACAAGCCAACAGTATCACTCAGTTTGGAAGGCTTTTTTTCCAAGAGTTTGAAGAAACAGCACGTCACCATCTCATTTGGCAAGTTCTTGCACTATTTTGCTTTTCTGTTCCATAATCAGGGTAAGATTCTTATTTAACACCTAACCTCCTACAGATAAGCACTTCAGAAATCCCTTTCAGTTGGGTGTAGAATTGATCATGTTAGTCCCATAGCTGCATTCCTCCTTTCCTTTAAAGACCTGCTGATCATCATCTTTACAATATGATCAATGCCTGAGGAATGTTTATGATCAGCAAAAGAATTGTTCTTATCTAGTTGCCTTATGGACACCTTGCTCCACAAGTCCCCAATTCGCATTGCTTTAGCCTCAAGATTTAAAGTAAGTGCAGTTAGCAAGAGTTAGACTTAACTATATCCAGTTAGAAGGAGAGGAACATCACCATGACCTTTCTTTGGTAGGCAGTTCGAAAACCTAGTTTGGTTCTACTACTGATTATCTTTGAGTTAATTTTTATCTCTTCTACCCTGAAACTTCCTCTTGGAAAGAAGCATTGCTATACATCAAACACTAGTACTGAAATCTTAGCCTGCCAGAAACACCTGTGCTCTTGATGCCAAAAAGTTGGCCACTTTAGCCTGTTGGAGGATTCTTTAGTTGGATGGGATTGCTTTTAGAGGCTTTGGAGCTCTCTCAGCACTTTTGTTACCCATCACCCAAGTACTGAATTTATGGTACACTCTCTTGTATGGTGCATAGGTTGTTTGCCAAGTACTTTTATTCAGCCCTTTGCTCACCACTTTATTATTGAGACAAGTTCTCTTATTTCCCTTGCTCATTAGAAGGCTTCTGTTAGGAAGAAAACAAATTTGGAACTCAGGAAAAGCCTTTTTGTCTACAGGTAAGACCAGAGAGCTACTTTTTTCTTTCTAAGGCTCTTTTTCCCTCTCTAATCATTTATACTTCTTTTGGTGTAACAGGATAGTAGTATTCATTTATGTATGTTTTGGTTTTGGACTTGTAACACATCAGCCATCTTACTAAAGAATCAGCAGTGGTTCACACATAGTGATCCTATCCTTAGGGACAATTGTTGGATTTACACATGGGTTATCGCTGGGATTCTATAATGTAGTTTTTAAAATGGAGATATTGTAAAGCTCTCAGTCATTTTCTTTCTCTCATATCATCTGTAACTTTTCTTTATTTGAAAAATCTTAAATTAATTCCTCAGTCATTTACTGAGTAAATGTTTGAGAAGAGTGCTAGTGAGGTACCTTTTTGTTGAGGCTGAATTTTCTGAAAGCTGTGCTAGCTAGAAATTAAAATGTGAAAAGTGCTGAGGTCATTGTGATTAGAAGAAATGTCATTGATTTACCCTGCCTTTCAAGATTCATATGCTGTGTTGGGCAATAATGATAAGCCAGGTGGTACATATAAATAATCAAGTAGTAATGCTATATCTGTGAAATGATGTTCATTAAAGGTTACTGCTATAGGACTACAATAGTAGCAGATCTACCAGGAATACTACGAAGTTGATGGGCAACTAATTTGCTATATATTTCATGGGAGTTATATTTTTATAGGGGTGCCCTTCACCTTATTCAGGTACACTATGTCTAAAGTATATGCAAAGACACTTCTCTGAAAACGATTTAGTGTAGTGAAAGAGCTTCAACATTTTATATGGAACATAATGTGGGAAACTGTCTTCATCTTTTCCTTTGTATTCTATGAAATAAGCCACCAGTATCACCACAGTACAACCTCTCTTAGTGCACAATAGATTTTTTTTGGCTGAACCACTGTGCAAAAAAGTATTTTTTTTCTACTTTTGAAAAATTGCAGGAAAAATATAAAAACTTTTTTGTGTTTGTGAATTAAGAGTTAACTGTACTTAGTTCAAGGAAAACATTATTTACTGTGTTGGCTAATCCTGATTTCACAAAAAAAAATATGTAAAATTTTTCATATGATGAGCGCAAAAACTACCAAAACCATTATTTATTCTTTTAAATCAATTCTAAAGCATTTCTTATTTAGGAAATTTTTTTTATTTACTTGATTGGCCCATCCTTAGCACATGCAGCAGGGGCAAGGTGGTAGGTGCTGTGATTAGCAGTGGGTGCTATCACCCACTATGGTCACTAGTGGTTTATAAAAACCTTTAGGCAGCTCCAATGACTCATCCTTAGTTTAGAATACCATCTGTGGCCATCCAGTAGAGCCTACAGATGCAAGTGGAATTCATCTTCTGGCGGGAAGTCTCACAGCCTTAATTAAGGACTTTAGTACTCTACAAAATTTGCCCCAATTAAGGGTAGTAGCACTGGAAGGATTAAAAAATGAAGCCTTATTTTCTTTTTTGATAAGGAATGTAGTTTATATTAATACTGTAGACTATTGTTTCCATTTGTAGAATGCTGGGCATTATGATAGTATTTATATATTTGATCCTTGCTACCTCACATGCTTCCATATTACATCCCAACTAGTTTATTTCAGATCTCCATTGTTTATATTGGTTGTACTGCAATGGCTCTATCTTAGATCAGGAAAAACTGAACTAGATAATAGGAATAGTGAAGAATGATTATTTTTAGATTTTTTTTTTTGTTTCTCCTAAAGTGCATGTGACATTAGAAATGTTTTTTAATGTATCTTCAAAAGTTTATGTGACTAGTAGATACTTTGATTGGAGATTCATTAATCAGGCTTGTTGGTGTAAGAAAATGGTAAGAGTTAGCTTTATAAGGGTAATTGCTTTCAATACGTGTATGAGTGGGTAAATTATGTAATCCTTATCAAACAAAGAAATTTCAGTCAAGCACTTCCTGTGACCTACAGTTTTTGGCACAGTTTATACTCCAAAAATCATGCTTCTTTTTGATGGTGATCATACCAAATTATTCTATTTTGTTGAACTTGGTCTTTTTCTGTTCTTTTTAGATATGAAAAGAAAAGGTCTTGTTACTATTATCTAAACATGAACCAGCTTTCACAATTGAAGCAAAACTTGTGTGAGAATATGATCAACATCAGGGAACACTACTTACTCTTCACATGGGATTTAAGATGGGCTTTTTCATAATTCATGTATTGCCTGAATTATTCTCAGAAGTCTTTCTGTTGTAATTTTACTTAAGGTACAGTATAAGTTGATGAGACATTATAGATTACTATAGTCTGACTGAGTGATATGTTACTATAACGCGACATACGTGTATTTTTGATATACTGCCTATTTAAGAACTTACCATAATTTACTACCTGTTTAAGAATGTACCATATTTGCATGGTGTGTTACAGTGTACAGTATTATGCAGAACTCTGACATCCTCTAAGAAACTATTTTACTTTATCAGTGACTGTTACTACATAGTAACTCTAAACTGGAAAAACATTTTTTTTTATCATTTTTAGAATACTTATCTTGTTTCTTGATACAATTATTGTCTGAAAACCCTGAATTAGATAGATTCTATTTGACATATAGTAGGTCAACATGTGGAGAATTCTATCCATCTGGTAATTACGATTTTTATGTAATGATGATTAAACAGAGTGAAAACTTGCTATATATAAAGAAAGAAATATATATATTTTTATTGATAGTACTTACTGTTGACTGCCTATCCTCATCTTATACATGCTATGACGTCATTTATTTTTTGACCGCTGTAATGGCTGAAGCTCTGATTCCAGTATTCATCCTGAATTTATCTATTATCCTGCTGCTTTGGACATAGCTTCCCTCTTCCTGAAATGAAATGTTGCAATGTCCATGTTACAGTTCCATTTGGCTAAACACAACAATGATATTGTGATGCAGACATTGATTGACTTTGAGAAGTTAAGTGGCTTTGCACAGTTTAGCATTGACCTTGTCCAATTCTTTAGCTGTTCACAGTTTAATTGAAATGACTATCTATTGAGAAATAACATACAGTATAGTAGAGTTATACAGCTGGTAGTAGCTGCTGAGTTAGTTTGCATAGCTAGTGATAAAATATTTATTATAGGACATTTTATGCAGTTAGAAATGAGGTTATATTTCCATAGTTATATACTGTTTATTTAGATTCTTGAAAGTTTGAGATAACTGGCAGAACAAATATATTTTACAGAGATAATTGTAAAGATGCTTAGATAAGTTATCTGTAAAGGAGGGCATTTTAGACAAAAAAAATCATTATATTCCTTGCTTAGATGCTTATAATCCACTTAAACTCAGTGTAAAGTTGAGATACCATACAGGGAAAATAAAATATGGTTGATAAATGTAATATAAAGAGATAGTATAAACAGACTATATAGGAAGATATTTTAAATGATGAGAATTGGTCATATTCGTGTGCAGTTATTCACATTTTACATAGAATTTTCTTAAATTGGTGACATAAAGGGTAGTCTTTTGAAAGAAGATGATTGCAGAGAAGTTGCTAGTGTCAGGAAACATTTTAAGGCTATTTTAAGCATTTAGAGATCATCATATATGTAGTTGGAGTTCATAAGGATTTATTTAAATATCATAAGTTGCTCATCCAAGAATACTTTTACATATGTAAATGTTTTTGTATGTTTGTATGTTTTATAGTTTTGTAAAAACTCTGTAAAAACTAAGTCATTATTGTGCCTCTGTGAATACTAAGTCATTAGTATTAAGTATTTTTCAGACCCTTGTGATAAATTACTTGTTTATGCATTACCCATAGTTTTCTCTGTTAAGAACATGTTTTATGTGTTTATGTTTGTTATTGATTTTTTTTGTGATATTTATTAATTTATATCCTGTTGCCTCTGTGTGCATTCAGAGAGGGAGTAAGAAGCAGTCTTTCTTAAACATTCCTGATATTGAATATCTCCATGCCAACAGCAACACTTCAAGCGTTTGCTTAAGAACTTTGGTTGGTTTGGCTGTCACACTCTACAGAAGAGGAATATCTGAATAAAAATAGGATTGCCTGAACTTGTATATATTAAGGGGAGAGGCATGAGTAGTGCATGTATGTGTTATGGATTAAGGCTTGAGTAGGGCATGTATGTATAAAGGTGAAAGGCTTGTGAAGGGGAGGTTTATATCAAGAGGAAAGGCTCAAGTAAGGCATAAGTGAGGGGAAGCAACAAAAGAATAATGGAAAATTGTAGTCTTTGAAGCATAGTGTGATGTTTTTAATTTATTATAGCCCTAGGACCCCTTTTACAAGGCTCCTGCAACTCCAAGGATGTATTACAACCAGTAACAGGGGAATAATGAACTCCTTTGGAGTGAAGAATTCCTATGTGAAATTTTACTCCTATTTGCCTGTTGAGGATGATACGATATCACCAAAAGTGACTTTTATTTTCCACTTATATTGTAGCCTCATGCAGATAAATTCTGGTACTGTTTGGATTGTGTGAGAAATGATGATATATGTCAGACTATCAAGTAAGTTTCTGTGTAAATATTGTGAAAAAGATACCACTTGAAGAAGGAATGTTTCTCCATAAGTGCTTCTGTGTGTGAATGAGGCCAACCAGTTGACTACCCACAGATATAAGAAGGTTATCTGTCTAAATAAGATATGTGAATACTAGTCTATATTCTTTAATAGTATCATTATGAATAGTTTATGATGCTTTTCCAAGAGAAAATAAAAGATATAGTTTAATGACATGCTTTTTAATTCATTCATGAAATATGTAAGGAATCTATAACCAAGGATTTTTGGATTAAGGCATAGGTACTGAGTCTGCAGGTGTTAAGACAATGTATCCAATGATCCAGCCCATTTAAGTGGGTGAGACTGGAGATGACTGAAGTTTTTCAGCAAAAGGAAGAGTGGGAAGTGACGAGCATATAAGTAGTTTTAGCTGGTTGGATTTTAGCACTGAATATAAAATGTGACTGTGTTACCAATACTGTTAAAGTTATCTGATTTATATAAACAGTGAATTGAAGAAGTGTATTTGATGGACACCACACACAAAAGCACTGTAAATAGAAGAATCACTGAAATCCATATACAAGGAGTGTTTTGATTGCTCTTGACATGTTACCAAGGCAAATTCATAGTCGAGAATATAGTGGGATGATGATTAGCAAATCAAAAAGTAAGGCATGATGATGATGATGTTAAGACGAAGTTCAAAGGGCACAGAAGTAATGCCATATGGAAATAGAAGCTGTTATCCTTTGCACTATTTCCAATATTTGATCGAGTGGCATACTCTAAGCTGAGAGTTTTCCAAGTTTGAGGTTATTCATTGGTATAATCACTGGTTTTTCAGAATGTATGTGGATGGGGCCTAATACTTGTTGACTCGCTTACTTGTGATGATAGGAGCTAGCAGAGATTAAAGATGAATTACAGTCAGTGGGAAATGAGTTTTACACAGTACATAATAGACAATTGATGTTGAATTCCAGTAAAAGTAAGGGGTGGTACTTCAAAGGAAGGAGAGAGACGTAATATGCATTGCATTGCCAAATAGAATTAGTAGGTTTAGTAAGTTGAAGTACAAGGTTAGGATGGGTAGTAAACTGTTTTTACAGATTGCTTAGGAACTTTGGAAATTCCAGAGAATGAGAGACAGCCATCTGGAATAGAACAATGAATGAATCTTTGCAGATAAATATGAAAGGCAAAAATGTGTTCATGAACCTAGAAAAGGGTGTGAAATGCAGACATGGAATGCAGCAAACATAACTAGGGTTCAAGGTGTTGCTATGAGCTATTTGAACTGTGCTTAGAACAGAAGATAAGATGGAGCATATAATGGTGAACTGTGCAGATGTGGGATGACCCTAGTGCAAAAGTGGTGTCACAGAATGGGTTAAGAGAGAAACATAGGAATGCTATTCTTGTTTAGAGAGAATTTTATGATGATACTTTGGTAAACAAAATATATAGGAACAATACAGAAGGAAATAGAATAAGGTGAAGATAACTGCATCTTGGGAAGAGAATGTGAGGGAATAAACTAGGGAGGAGGCCTTGGAATGAATGAGGTGGGGAAAGTGTTTGGATAGAAGAGATTGGAGATTATTTTTTTATCCCCCCCCTGGCAGAAAAAGGGAAACAAGGCAGTAGAAATGTAGATATATATAGATGATAGGGAGGTACCGAGAAAAGAATGGTAGAATGCAAGGATAAGGGATCGATATCTGAGATATAATTAAACAGATGCCTCAAACAGAACATTGAATATCATACTGTAGAGGCAAAGACTCATTGTTTAAAGGAATATTGGTATGTTACTATCTAAGAAGGAACAGAAAAGGGGGCCAAGTGAGGATAATGCCTCTAAGGCTCAGTCCTCTGTTCTTGGCGCTACCTCGTCAAGTGGGAAATGGCGAATATATGTGTCAGAGGTGGAGGGAACGAGAAATGGGAGACCAAATTGGAGGTGGAAAGATGGAGTGAAAAAAGATTTTGAGTGATCGGGGCCTGAACATGCAGGAGGGTGAAAGGCGTGCAAGGAATAGAGTGAATTGGAACG
>JAUTXX010003901.1:0-10138 GCA_032273605.1 Panulirus laevicauda
AAATCCACTCCCAGATATCTAAAACACTTCATTTCCTCCAGTTTTTTTTTTCTTGTCTTATTCGCATTTACTCTAGGCTTTCGTCTTTCACACACTTTACCAAACTCATACACGCACATATATACATATTTTTCCATACATATTTGCCATTTCCTGTGTTCGAGTTGGTGTCAAGAACAGATGACTGAACCTTAGAGGAAAAATCCTCAATTGGCCAACTTCTGTATCTTTTTGAAAAGTAAATTGGTGGAGAAGGATTTCCAGCCACTTGATCAGTCCACTTTTAGTTGCCTTCTACTACACATAGGGAATGAGGGCAGTATTCTTTCTCCCTTATCCCCAGGGATAATATCCCTGTGGCTAGTGGAAACTTAAGAAATAAATACATTTCTGGGTCAAGTTCTACCATATGAAGTTTTTTTAGATTTATAGTAGAATTATGCCCTGTTATAATACATTTTTGAGTGAGTAAACACCTGGAAAAGTTGATTTTTTCAAGAAGTTTTGCTGCAAGTATTTCATGGTTGGTAAGCTGTAAAAGAAACTTACATTGGTGTACATGAGATATGGAAAGTTTGGCTTTAAGCTATTGTTCATTGTTGGTGGAACAATTCTTTGAAAAATACAATGGGGTCTTTCAGTGCATATGTTGAACACTGACCATTGACAGTGTTTATCCACATTTTGTGAACACTGACAAGTGGCACACTGAATGAGCCATCAGGAATGGTGAACATCTGTAGATTGTGTTAATAGCCAACCTCAGGTCCATCAACAGTTGGATGTGAATGTTGACTGGTGCAATTGTTCAGCTGGTTGTGAATGGTAGTTTTGGTGAACGTTGAAAGGCAGTGATGAACCTCAGTAGTGGTTGAGAGAATCTTGTTTACTGAAAATGATATACAATATATTATTAGTACATATTCACCATTTCCCACGTTAGGGAGGTAGTTTCAAGAACAGAGGACTGAGATGTTTTTCATGTGTGACGGGGTTGCGACTGGAATAGATGAAGGCAGCAAGTATGAATATGTCCATGTGTATATATGTATATGTCTATGTATACGTCAAAATGTATAGATACGTATATGTGCACGTGTGGGTGTTTGTATGTGGGTTGGTTGGGCCATTCTTTCGTCTGTTTCCTTGCGCTACCTTGCACATGTACATATTCATACTTGCTTGCCTTCATCCATTCCAATGGAGGCTCCAGTTGTAACATAAACCCACATTAAGAACAGGCTTTGATTGAAATATAGAGAGGATTTTAAAAGGGTAAAAGGAGAGACAAGGAAGTCTTTATGAATTTTGGAGGAAGTGAAAAATGTTGTATTTTTAAATGTGCCAGCTCATAGATATTGGGAAGGACTCAAGGAGGTAGAGAGTTCCAAAGCTTTGAGGTGTAGAGGGAGAAACAAGCTATCAAATCAACCCATATTCGAGTTGCCAAATTCAATTTGCTCCAAATCACACTGTCCAATGCATGCCTCGCACCAATCTGCTTGCCCAAACCCTAATCATTTGGAACATCTTTCACTCAAGCCTTCCATCTCCAATTTGATCTCTCCCTTCTTGTTTGTATGTTATCCTCTGTGTCTAAATAATTTTGGCACACCTTCAGCTCTGTCATACTCTTCGTGCTACCACAAGTTTCTCTTGCTTCATAACAATTCATTCTCCTCACCAAATGATATCAGGCATTCCATTTCCAACACATCTATCCCCATCTCTACCTTTTTATTTAGGGCCTATGCCTAGCATCCATACAGAAGAGGTCAGTTATGTTCTTTGTGGGTAGGGTTTGTTAGTAATGGTGTTATATTCTCTTGACTGTTTAAGATCTTACCTCGTTTATGATGCCGAAGATTTTTCCGGGGATTTCAGGTATAGGCTCTGTGACCTTTGGATGTACAAAATAGATTACTAGTACTATACATGAATTACTGCTGATAGTCAGCATTTCATAGTCTACCATATGTATAATTATTTTTGTTTCAAGTTTATAGAGATGGTTAGAGTGCGTTGAGATATTTGCATGTATCTCCATTTCTATGGTTTGAACTGAAGGCATGTGTTTGGCTGCTGCTTTCCAATTCTGTTGAGTCTAGCCACTCGAGGATTGGCTGGTGTATGTTCTTCCCTTAGACAACTTCTTTTGACTTTCCAATTTATATAACCCCTCTTAAGTCAGATCTACAAACCCCTGCATATCCCAGATTAATTTTTACTATCTTTCCCATTAACTTTTTTCTGAGATGACCTGGATTAGGGCATGTTTTGTCTATGCTACTTTGACCATTATAGAATAGAATTTACCTGATGGTACTCTTATTGATTGTAAACATCTTACCTGATTTGCGGTGATAGTGGTCTCGTCAATGGTTCCGGAAACCACCTGTTTGACCTTTGGATGTAGAAAATTATTACTATGATATATAAATCGCTGTTGATGATAGTTGGCATTTCATAGGCTATCATGTGCTTGATTAACTTTGTTTCAAGTTTATAGAGATGGTTAGTGTACTCTAAGACTACATTATGGACTATGAATTAAGAAAAAACTGTATTCTCCTATCAATACTACACTCAGTATCGATGACATTATATTTACGGAGATGGTTTGGATTAGGGCATGGTTTGCCTCTGCCACATAGATTTTAAAATAGAATTTACCCAGTGGTACTCTTATTAATTGTAAATATCTTACCTGATCTGTGGTGGTGGTGGTGGTCTCGTCAATTGTTCCAGAAACTACCTGTGTGACCTTTGGATGTAGAAAATGATTACTGTACTATACATGAATCACTGTTGATGATAGTTGGCATCTCATAGGCTACCATGTGCTTAATCATCATTGTTTCAAATTTATAGAGATGGGTAGAGTACTCTAAGGCTACATTATGGACTAAAAAGTATCTAGATAGAACACTGTTTGATTACTCGGTATTCTCCTATCAGTACTACTTCCAGTATATATGACATTATTTTAACTGAGACATGATAATGTAATATTTTTAATGTAATAATATTTGGTATGATTTAGGATGAATATAGGATGATTGGGAACAAGATGATTAGTAGATGAATTGTCCATTCCAGCTTCTAGAGAGTTTATAGAGGTCCATCATGTTACTTGAGGCTGAGATTGTTACTGCTTACTCTTGCATTGAGGATAACAAAGTGATTCAGAATCTCTCTACCTTTTGTTACCTATCTTTTGTTGTTTCCTTTCCTCCAACTCCCCTAACAATGTACATTTCTTTGACTATTTGACTATTTCTTTAAAACATTGTTTCCTTTCTGACCATTCTGACTGTGTGGCAGAAATAATTGCTTTCTAAACTTGCTCCGTTTAGTTTCACTGCTTCTCTCCATTCTCTAATGCATGGTTTCCTCTTTGGCCATTCCACCTCAGTAGGCATTGATGGAGCTACTTCCCTCTCCTGTCCTTTCATTGGTGGTGTTACTTAGGGTTCTTTCCTAGTTCCTACCCTTATTTTCTCGGTATATGACATTCTCTTCTTCCGATCCTATTCATCCCCATGGGTATGATTCCACTGTACCTACTACAACCTTCTTTTCCTCCTCTCCTCCATTTGTTACGCACTTTCTCATACTGATCATAATCCCCCTCAATTAGCATCTGTGCAGCATTTCAGAGAATGGAAGGAGTAAACTTTTAGAATTTAATTGTGCTAAAATGGAATTTCTCTCTATATATCTTTTTAAGAATCAATTGTTTCTCTATTTAGGTTCAAAACACCACAATCCATCCCTGTAAGAACATAAACATGTTGGGAGTAACCATATTCTCCACTCTTAGTCACCCCTTATTATCAACATTACAAGGCTTGCTTCCCAAAAGCTGGAACTGTTGTCTACCATAGTTGCTGTAATTATTTTTCTTGAGTAACATCTATTCAGTGGAAGTTACTATGGTTGTTGTGCTCGTGTCTCCATCCTCAGGGTTTGGACCAGTGGCACATGTTTGGCTGCTGCTTTCCACCATTTTGCTGTGGAGTCAGAATACTCAGGGATTGACCTTTATGATACCTTCTTCTACCCTCAAATAGCTTTTTTTTGTCTTTCTCCATTTGTATAACCTCTCTTATTCTCTGAGTCTGATCTATAAGCAAATGTAGAGCCCTGATTAATGTATACTATCCTTCACTTTTACTTTTTTCTAGAGAGATGGTCTAGATTGGGGCATGTTTTGACCATGTCATGGCGATCATTTAAAAAAAAAATATTGATGTTACTCCATTACTTGTGAACATCTTATCTGCTATGTGGCAATGGTCATGTCAGTGGCATCAAGAGCCAACTTTGTGACCTTTGGATTTAGAAAATGATTATTGTGATATACTGTAATGGAGCTATGGCTTCAGTGCATTACACATGACAGCTAGAGACGGTGTGAACAAATGTGGCCTTTTTTGTTTTCCTGGCGCTACTTTGCTGAAGCAGGGGGTAACAATGTTGTGTCCTGTGGGGTGGGATAGTGCCAGGAATAGATGAAAGCAAGCAAGTATGAATATGTACATATATATATGTATATGTCTGTGTGTATGTGTATATGTTATGTATATGTGTACAAGTGGATAGGCCATTCTTCCTCTTTTTCATCGCGTTACCTCGCAGATGCGGGGAAACTGTGATAAGTATGATAATGATAATAGAATATAAATCACTGTTCATGATAGTTCTCTTAGTTTACCACATGCATGATTATGTTCAAAATTGTGAAAAATTATTATCATGCAGAATCTGAGGAGCCACTCTTGTTGGTATATTAAAAGTTGCTCTTTGAGTGCCCACTTACTATTTTTTTAGTGTCTGACATGGCATGGGGAAAATATGCCTTCGGAGTTAACTCCCTCAGAATGATATTTGCTATGATTGAAGGTGGATATGTAGTGACTGGGGAGAAGATGATTAGTTGATGAATGGTTCCTTCCAGCTGCTAAGATGAGTATGGAGAGGTCTATCTCGTTATTTATGTCTGAGTTTATTGCTATGTGCAGTAATATTAAGGATGATGGAAACTTACAATATTAACTTGGAACATCTTACTTTATTTTTAGCAGTGCTTACCTCCATAGTGGCATCAGTTGTCGGTTGTGTGACCTTTGGATGTAGAAAAAGGTTATTATATTATACATAGATCATTGTTCTTGGTAGTTGAAATGTGTTTTATGTGCAAAATGATGATTATAATGCAGAATCTTAGGAGCTAAATTTTAGATCAAAGCGTTGCTCTTTGAATGGCCTTTTGTTTTTATAGTGACCAACAGGCATAACATGCCTTAAGAGTTAAACTTCCTCCGACTAATATTATTGATGATGATGGATGGATATAGTGATTGGGAACAAGATGATTAGTTGATGAATGGCTTATTCCAACTTCTATAAAAGATATGGTAAGGTCATACTTGAGGCTGAGATTGTTGCTGCTTACTCTAGCCCTATTCACAATTATGTTGCTGATTGAGCTTTATATACCTCAGCTCACTTTTCCTCCTCTCCATTTTATTCTTGTTCTCTTTCTTGTACTGATCATAATCAGACTTGGTTTGCACCTATGCAGCTTTTCAGAGTGGGGAAGGAGTGACCTTGTAAAATTTGGTAGTGTCAAAATACACTTTGTTCCTGTACCCCTTTTCTATCAATATTTTGTTTCCATTTGTTCAATATTAAGACACCACAATTCAACCTTATAATGAAATAAATGCTGGGCTTCACCATATCCTCCACTGTGTCCTGGAAACCCTCATAATCAACAATATAAAGTCAGCTTCCCAAAAGTTAGGAGTATTGTAAAGGTGCTGTAATTGTTTTTCTTGTGAGCAGCTATTTCACATCTATAGGGATTTTATTTACCAAAATATGGTGTACTACTCACACATCTGAGGGGAGCTCATCCTCCCCTTCTTGTTAAACTAGAGTGGAATGACAAACCTTCCATCTTTGTAAATGTTCTGGTATTGCCTATCTTCAACTTTTCCTTTTCATATTATGTAATATTGCTGCTACCTTTGTTCAGTTTATACTATTAGGCCACTGCTCTTGTTAGTTATCTGCACGTGTTCCCACACCCAAGAATATTACCTGAGGCATGTTGGCTGCTGCTTCCCACAGCTTCTTTGTGGAGTCCAGCCACTTGAGAATAGACTGTTATGATACCTCCACTTTCCCTTAAACAGCTTCTTTGGTCTTTTCTTCTTCATAAAGTTAAATCTACAAATGCCTGTGAAGCCCTAATTAAGTGCTGCTTTTATCCCTTACTTTTTTTCTTTCACATGAAATGGCCTAGATTGAGATGTATTATCCGTGCCACGTTGATCACTAAAAAAAAGAAAAAAATTGTTGGTGGTACTCCTTTCATTGTGGATAACTTGTGTGAGTTGGCCTTCCCATTGGTACTGCATACCAGCTATGTGACATTTGTATGTAGAAATAATGTAATGTACTGTGCATAGATCACTGTTGATGATTGTTATCTCATAGTTAACCATGTGCAGATTGTGCAAAATGATACTTGTGACGTAGAATCTTAATCATATTTACATAGCTTGAGTTGGTTTTTAAGTGTCCAGTTATTTTTTTTATAGTGACTGACATTGAGAATCTACCAAGAAAGATAGAGATAATTTTTTAATGTTTTCCACATAAGTTAGGAAACAATTAAGAAACAGTGGACAAATTTGTAAAAACGTCTGCAGAAAAACATTTTTGTTCTGTTTTGTAGCAGGCATGCGAGAACTACTTGATAACCCTGTCTCATAGCAAGATCTAATTGTTGGTAGTCTTTTTCTTGTTTCTTTTTACAGTTGCTAGTCTTTGAATTTGCAGTTAAAACATGGGAAGCAGTAATATTTTTTCCCCAAAATTTTTTTTGATAACATTAAGGAATCATTTTACTACTCAGGTGTATTTCAAATTATTCTATCTCATATAATCTTTGTGGATGCTCTCTGGGAAAAGTTTTTATATTGTATATGATTTCAGCGTTTCATTTTGAGAAATCAAGATTTTTGTGCTGATAATTTTATTATCTACAAAATAATACATCTTTGTAAAATCAGACTGCATTTTTGTGCAAACACAAGCATATGTATACTTGTCAAGTTTATGACAGAAAGTAACAGAAACTCACCTTTCTAGAAAATGATGTTCCCATCCTGCTTTTTTTATTAACACTTGCACTGAGCTCCTGGTAGTTTGCACACACCTGATGAAAGGAATTTAAAAGTCCATGAAGACACTCGCATTCAAGAATATTTTGGTTGTATTACATAAAGCATGGTTAATGCTAAAGATGCATCATCTTGGTATTGGTCTTCAAATGATGAGGTTAGGACCAAGTTAGTAACATCTAAGTTAATGTAGATCATATCCAGCTTATTGAAGGGTGTAAGCGAGTCTGGTGTTACTCTCCTTTAATGATTGTCTCTGAGGATAGTGTACTAATGAGTGAGGATAGATCATCAAATCAACAAGACCTATTATGTTTTACATCAAGTTACAGAAGAATTCTTTGTGGATATTATACCATTGATTGTGGGTAAATCACATTAACTGGAATTATGTTATGCATCAAGTTACAGAGGATCATGCAACTTGTTAAAAAGAATCAGTGTGGACTTTGTCCCCAGTTACCAATGATTGTGGACCAACTTAAAAGGGGTCTCATCGTAGGATAGTGAAGGAGTGTATTTCACTGACAATACTGAATCGCTATAACTGTAATGCACCAGTTCAGTGAGGATCGTTCCGAAGTTAGAAACTAACATGGAGTAGTTTGCTGAGGGTCAAGTACCAACTTGTTTTGCACCAAATTGTCGGAAACCATTATTATTGTTTGTCTTTTAGGACTCGACAAAAGCTGATTTCTAAGACTGTGATGAGAGTAAATTGTATATAGAGCCTTTACGTGCAACCATGTTATAAAGAATATCACAGATTTGAAAAAAGAGTCCCTTATAAAAAGTCCTCAAATGTTCATGTCACTGCACTGTTTGTATCCACATATTATATATAATCGAACTGGCCTGTAAGAGTTTCGTTAAGATGATACTCGGTTACTTTTGAGATTTAAGTAGATTACTGAAAAAGCTAAGTTAATTTGGATCATTTATTGAATTACTGAAAAGAGGAACCAGGTTATTGTGGCTATGTTCTAAGGTATTGAGAATAATACTAATTTAGAAATGTAATTGGGATTGTAAAGATCTTGCACCGAACTTGTGAATCAGTCACTAAATTAGTAAGGATTATGGAGTAAGCTTCCAAGGATCATAGGTCATGTTACAAAGTTGTTTAGTAAGGTAATGAGGAGTATGAATGCAGTTAGTCAGGATCACACATAACTAACTTAGGTATTGCTTTCTGTTTGAACCATCCAGTTGACCGATGAGAATTGGGTTGAAAATTATTAAACTTTACATAGGGAGCCCCACATATGGTTCATGAATTTTTATTGTGGATCACCCACAGGTGGATCACCAGGTGGTCAAGCTCTTCAATCATGTTAGTGAAGATTGATGCATCAGTTTACCGAGGACTATCCACTGATTTGACAAAGATCATGCATTAAGGGGTCACAACTTGGGTTACTGATGGTAAAAAATTCATAAATCACCTTGGGGTCTAACACTGAAAACAGAATCAATTCTGGTGAATGTGAAATTAGTTTTAAATTCCCTTAGTGTTCATTTTCTTGTCATTCTTTCTGTATTTGTAGTACTTTATGCAACATGTTTCTACAGAAAGTACAGGGTGTATTATTACTCTTGATTGTGATTTCTTGTTTATCATTTATATTTGCTGTTGATAATGTATTGCAGAAAATAATTTTGTTCATTTGGTACCTTTCGATGTGGTTTAATAGATAGACATTAGGCTAGGGGTACTAAAGATATGAAGTAAAATTTAAACTTCTTCAATATGTTTTTAACTGTTAATTTTGGTATGCATTCAGGAATTAGAGGGGCTTGCAATTGAGTGAGGCATGCTACTGCATATTGTGTATATTGTATGCCACATTTTGATCAAACAAGTGAAAAATATGATAGTTTGGAATTTGCTTCAGTCGGTGTATTCCTTGTTGAAATAGTTACTGCATCATTTTAGTATAGATTTTTCATCTTGTTTTTCATGGATTTTCATAACTCATTCATTTGATTAGCTTAAATTCTTTTGGTATGAATCAAATTGCCACTACAGCTGATGTATATAGTTTTCTTTTTAAGGAAACACAGCTTTGCATAGTGGTAGTATTTTAACCAATGAGGTTAGGAAGTGCTGCTACTGTGAATGGACTCAAAATTGGGGAAAATTTTCAAGTTTCAGTACCTCAAGTGGATACTTTAGTTTTGTAGTGTGTCCAAGTCTTGCCCCACTTTCTCATGATGGCCTCGTTAATACACCCCTTAGGGTTAGAACTGAAGGGAGAGGTTTTGCACAACTCCATCAGGGTCAGTCCTTTTAGATACAGACAAACACCTGAGGTGCTCTGGCAATTTTTAGTTTTTAGGGCATGGATGAGATGCAAAAGGCTAAGAAAAGGCACTAGAATTTATCAGTGATCCTGAGTAAAAAAGACAAGCAATTGAGGGTGACAGCACTGAATATAAGTGGGGTGACGTGTAAGTAAAAGGAGTTAGCTTGTAGAGAAGTTTAAAAGTTTTAGCTTAGATGTGCTGGGGTTTGGGGAAATCCATATTCTTGGGCAGGGTGTGAGGAGAAAATATGGAAATGATGAGTGCAAGTTATGGGAGGGGTCGGAAGGAGGATTGGTATGAACGGGAATGAGTGAAAAGTATCAGGAAAGAGGGAAACGAGGATGTGCAATTCTACTATCATCAAGAGTGTAGGAGGGTGATGCAGAGCATGGAAGAAATGGATCAAGAATAGCTTGGGTGAAAGGAAAGATTGGAAATGTGAAGTATGCATGGGTATGTGTATATGTTCTCGAGTATGAACACTGTACGAGGTAAGGATGAAATGAAGCATTTCTGGAAAAATTTGAATGACTATAAACTGTTTTCAGAATGAGAAATGTGGTCATAATGGGTGATATCAATGCAAAAGTTGGTTGTAATGAAATTGGTGAGATAGTTGGTAACTGGGGAGTGCC
>JAUTXX010003912.1:0-10137 GCA_032273605.1 Panulirus laevicauda
GGATGATATCTGAATCAATAGCAGGGGACTAGAGAGGGTGAGGCTACGATGGGATTCCAATGATAATAACTAATGACAGTAACGTGATGCTGGGTGCAGAACCTGCAGTGCTAGTACAGTGGTGAAATGACCATGTCATGCTGGTGATGGTTAGAGCACTGTATTAGTGGCGATAAATATCACTGATGATGAGGCTATGATGGGATGCCGATGATAATAACTAATCACAGTAATGTGATGCTGCGTGCAGATCCTGCAGTGCTGGTACAGTAATAATGGAGTGATGACAGTGGTGAAATGACCATGTCATGCTGGTGATGGTTAGAGCACTGTATTGTAGAGATAAATATCACTGATGATGAAATAAATATCACTGATGATGACAATGTGGTGGTTGGCGTTAGAAATGGTGATGTTAAGGTAAAACAATGGGGTAATGTGAGATGCTGGGGGTACTTGCAAGAACTCATAAAATGATGATTAGGCTGAAGAGATGGTGGATTGTAAGTAATTAACTATTTTCATGGTATTGTACAGGGAAAGAGTTGTATAGTCATGAAGCCTCTCTTCAACTTTCTTTAAAATGGAATCCAGTACAAAGGAATGCTTACAACAGACAACTGGGTCATTCCATGGCTGGTTGCTATGGTGGAAGAGATTAGAAACAAATATTTTTTTGTGGTTATAGAACAACACGAAGATAACTGAAGGAGAAATACCTGTAAACTTAACATATAAATAAAAAAGTATAAGTAATCTTTGTCATGTATTTGAAGTGAAGTTTCTGCCAAGTCTGTTCTTACATGGATCAACCATTAGATACTGTTTTAAGCACTCTATTTAAGAAATCATTCTATCTGCTAACAATCCTGCTGTAGAAAAAGTACATGGCCTCATAAGTAACATGTTTACCAATGAGTATGCATCCATTACTATAAGTGAAATCAGTCATGTTTATCATTACACTGCTGCTTGGATTAAGGTGATCTAAGCCTATGATACTATCAAATGCCTTTATCAAGCACCTCATAATCTTCTCTTCTCTATGCTAAAGAAACCTAAGTCATCTATCTGGATGATGTTGAGTTGTCTCTTACTTCAAAAATCATCTTTGTAGCTCAACACTACTATATTTTGCCTGATATTTTTCCAGTAAGATGACCGAAACTGAACACGGTACTCAAGGTGGAAATGCATCAATTAATTGTAGAGTATGGCTTAATTTTTTAGACTTGAATGTCATCAATGCCCTACCAATGAAGCAAAGAATTTTGTTCACATGTAATACTGCTTCTATGTACTTCTTAGTTGGCCTTAGGTCACTGGAGATTATACACTTAAACCTTTTTCCTCATTTACCTCTTATGGCTCAACAGAGTTCATATTAAAATTTGCCCCCTCATTTTTACTACTTACGTGTAAAACTCTGCACTTATCAAAATAAATTTGTCACATGAGCCCAGTCAATTAATCCGTCTTTGTCAGCTTGGATCTATTGGGATTCAACTTCTATTAAGGTTTTATTTCCCAGCTAAGTATTGTGTAAGAATTTTGATATCTTACAGCATAACCCATAACCAATGTTATTAACATATATGAGGAGGAGAGCCAGTCCTAAAATGGATCCCTATGGCACACGACTAACCTATAATCACTCTGAGGTTTGAATGTTCATAATCATTCTTTATTTACTGCCAATTTTTTAGCTATCGAAATACAACCTCATATATACCATGCAACTTAACTTAACTAATAATCTTTGATGCAAGATTTCATCATGTCCTTTCTGAAAATCTAAACAGATGACATCAACCACTTTACTTTCATCATACATGTAGATTACATGTAGATTTGTCAGACATGAATGATTCCATCAAAAACCATACTGTAGGTTGCTGATTAAATGCTGGTCCACAAATGATTTACAGTCTTATGTTGAATAATGGTTTCCATGAATTTACCAACTACAGATATCAAACTAATTGAGAGATAATTTGCACAGGGATTCTTTTTTTTTTTTTTTTAAAATCAGTGTTAACATGGCAAACTCTCAATCCTCTGGGATTTTCCCTGAACTAAATGACTTATCCATATTGAAAAAAAAAAAAAGCTGTCAAAGGATTAACTATCTCTTTTAATTTCTTTCATTGTTCTTAGAGAAAACTTATCAGGATTGCTGTTTTATCTAATTTTAATCCATTCACTGTTGACAGTATGCCTTGAATGTGTAAGTCAGTATGTTGCAAACTGTTCTCTTCTAGCAGTGGGACTGGATCTGGGACATGAGCTGTATATTCAATGGGAAATACAGATGAAAAAAGATCATTTAAGATATCTTCAATGTCTTAAGTCACCGTTTTAGCTAATTAATGGAACAACTGAGTAATGACTCTCTTGCTTCTAGCATAACTATAAAAATTCTTTGGGCTTTCTTTTGCTATTTTCAGCAACATACACCTCATACTGACATTTACTCTGATATGCAAGTTTCTATCTTTTATTCAAATTTACTTAACTTACTCTATCGTGTTGGTTACTATTCTCTTTGAATTTCTTGTGTGCTATTTTCTTGGACAACAGGCAGTTCTCTATTTCAATGTTCCACCACTTTGCTTAGCACCAGAAAATGACCATCTGCTATGCATTGGCACATGTGTTCCTTCAACTGCTTTGTATGTCTTCCTGATGCTTTCTCAGGCTACGTCCATATTGTTTTCATTGATGATGTCAGCTCAGCTTACCCTGTCAAGAGCAATGCGAAGATCATTGAAATCTGCAAACCTTAAATCTGTAATCTTTTACGACTGTTGTACTGACCAGCATTACAAGCTATGTTGAAAGCTACCTCAAGAGTGATTTGTCACTTATCACTAGTACCAAAATTCTTTTCAACTTCAGCATTAGAGAAAAAATCCTCATTTGTTGCAAGAATTAAGTCTAGTATGTTCATATCGTGAATAGGTCTCTCAACGAATTATATTATAGCACTAATCAGCAAGTTTAGGAAGAGTCCATGTCTGACGATAATAGAGAGGAATTCATCATACTATGTTTAAATCTTTCATTATACATGATTTCATTTCAATTACAAACTTCTGCTAACTGGCCATAAAGCCTTTTGTCTTTCTCAAGTGTCTGTGCTGAAGACCTGTAAACTAATCCTTCTCCAATTTTCTTATGAAGAGTATCTCTCATTTCCACAAAACTAGAGTCAATATTATCAACAGTTGCAAAATTTTCAGTATAGGATTAAGATTAGTTTTAAGCTCTTAACTCCTCACATAGGTTTCCTTCCCAACCCCGTAAATCTCAATTCAACCTGACAATTTCAAAGATATTCAAATATTGAAAATATCACTTCAGAAGTATATTTCCTTCACTACCTTCATTCATTAATGTTTCTAGACTTGCAGATGTATCAGCACTACGTGCTAAAAGTCTAGAAGTAATGCCTGAGTGTAAAGTCAATTGCCACTGTGCACATCATTTTATCTATTACCATACTTGATTGCCGTTTCCTGCATTAGCGAGGTAACATCAGAAAAAAGATGAAGAAAGACCCATCCACTCGTACACACACATATATACATACACATGCATATACATACATGTCAACATATACACATATGCATACATATACACAGCCATATACATATATACACATGTACATATTCATACTTGCTTGTCTTCATCCATTCCCAGTGCCACCACACCCCACAGGAAACAGAATCGCCCTCCCCTGCATCAGTGAGGTAGCACCAAAAAACATTACAAAAAAGGCCAGGTTTATTCACACTTAGTCTTTTGGTTTCATGTGTAATGCACCGAAACCACAGCCTCCTATCCACATCAAGGCCCCACAGACCTTTCCATGGTTTACCCCAGACATTTTACATGCCCTGGTTCAGTCTATTGACAGCACATGTTTTACTGTTTATTTTACTTACAATGAAAAGGTGATTATTGATCATTAATATGTCTTATCTTATGTGATAAACCTCTGCTTGTTATGATCAACATGATTCTGTGATAATTTTTTCATGACAGCAAAATTACAAAAGTTTGTAAAATAACCTGCCATACAAGTCACATGTACTGTCAGTTGGGTGCTGACAACACTGCCTCCACTTTGGCTAAAAACATCTTTTCCCACTTCATCTTGGTCAAGTTTCAGTGCTAGAAAAGCTAGTCTTCAAAAATTCACTTTCTTCATGATCTAAAGACAGACCTTTACTATCTAGTAATTCTAGACCATCTGCATGGTTCTCTAAATCTAGCTAAAAGATGCTCAATATCCTTCATAGAAAACTCACAAGAATGAGCTGTCATTGGCTTAGCTAGAAGATGACTGACTGAAGGGAGAAACTTTTGGGCTCTGCCTCCTATGCAATCACCTAGGTTTAGCAGGCAGCACTGATAATGGGGGTAAAACTCTCTGCATATATCTGTCTACAGGAGTCGTCCAACGCACAAAGATATCCATCTAGGAAAGTTGAGGGTTTAACTAAGAGAAAAGTGTCACTGTGTACTTTGTTTCTTCAATCTCTGTTAACTTATTATTGTTTCTGATCTTATGGGACAGATATGTTGTATGCCTGGCAGCACTAAAACTTCAAGTATCATGTTTATCAACTGGGTTTTACAAAGTTGTTAAGATCATTTTGTACTGGAAATGGTAATGTTCAGTGATGGTATTTAAAATCAATAGACTAAAATCCCTAAAACACAGTAACTAGAAGCCTGCCACAGTGCATGGGATAAATAGAATGTTCTCTGAAATAGCATATTTGGCCAGAAAATATGTATTTTAACATTTAACAAAGATTTAGTGATAAAAATTACATCATACCTTTCAACTAATGCACTTGTCTATATGCCTGTTTTGTTTACTGCATGCATACGCATAAAATATTCTTAAATACAACTGAAGACTATGGGGAGGAGAGGTGATACCTGTAATGATGGTGCAGTCACAGCTGGGTTAATGATGGTGCGGAGATTACCCACTTGTGGTTAACTATTTGCACAGTTCTGTATGAAGAGGGAGTTCTCTTCTTGTAGGGTCCCAACTATTCAACTTTATAATCATACAACTTTAGGGATTTCAGCATGCTATGTAAATTCACCATTTCATCACTTAGTTTATTACACTCATCCATTATCTATATAATGTAAAAGCATTTATCTATATCTTTTCTATTGTCTCTTGCTTGATTTCATGTTATGGTCTATGGTTGTTCTGTCTTTTCATCTTTCAAAGACTTGTTCATCAAAGGCATTATCCAAGCAGTTTAAAAACTTTAAGGATGTGATCATATTACTCCTTACTCTTCTCTCTTCCATGGTAGACATATTTATGACTTCTCACTGTAACTCAGCTTCCTTGATTCTCGTTCCATCTTTCTTGCCCTCCTCTGTTTTTTTGTCTAGTAGTTCATTATTCTTTCACCCTGTGGCAGGCCTAATATTCACTTGACACTTTGTTAGTTGGATTCTCAAATATTCTAAAAAATATCTCCATAACATTTTATTATAGTTAATGAGAACATAAATTTCTAAATAAAAAACTGATGAAACAATTTTCAAGGGTGCTACATTCCCTTTAACTCATGCTGTTCTATTGCTAGGCATATGAGGTACACTAATGAGATGTTTGGTATCTTTTGAATTGTTTTTCTCATAAAAAAATTGATTACTGATGGTTTTTATTACTAATATCTATCATTTTTGAGTGTCACAACTTCAGAGCATCTTTGATATCTTCACATAAACTGACCACTGCATGGAAAATATTTAGGCTATAGCATTGGCAAGTATGCCTGGGATACTGTTATAGGTATTGATGGCTTTATATTTCACTTTGAGGCAAAAGTAGGAAATTCAAATATTTCTATCATATACATCCTATTTGCAGTGAACAGGAACTACAGTTATGTACCTCTCCTGCTTCTCCTTGTTCCCTAAACCTTTGACAGATATATCCTCTTTGTCAATCTTTCCTCACTCATTCTCTCCATATGTGCAAACCATTTCAACACACCCTCTCCTGCCCTCTCAACCTCACTTTCTTTATTTCCACAAATCTCTCTTACTCTTCCTCAAAGATTTCCTTTCTAAAAAACCCTCCTCCATACAACTCTATCCATAGCCCATTCTTTGCAACCATATGATATTGATGGAAGTGCTATTCCTTCAATATACCTATTTTTCCTCTCTAAGATATGTTCTCTCCTTCCATACTTTCTGTATTGCTCCCAAATCCTTCTCCCGCTCCTCCAACCTGTGGTTCACTTCTGCTTCCATGGTTCCATTTGCTGGTTACTCCACTCCCAGATATTGAAAACACTTCACTTCCTCCAATTTTTCGCCATTCATACTTACATCCCAATTTGCCTGTCCTTCAACCCTACTGAACCCAGTAACTTTGTTCTTATTCATATTTACTCTCAACTTTTTCTTTTCACTTTCTTTTCAACCACTTTTCTAAACTGAGTCTCCAACTTCTAAAGTTTCTCCCTCGAATCGGCCACCGATGCTGTATCATCTCCAAACAACAACTGACTCACTTGCCCCTCTCTCCAAAACTCTTGTATTTATCTCCCCAACCACCCCATCCATAAACAAATTAAACAACCATGGGGATATCACACACCTCTGCTTCAGACCGACCATCACTGGGAACCAATCATTCTACTCTTCCAACTTGCACACATGCCTTACATCCTAGATAAAAACTTTGCTTCTAGCAGCTTACCTCTTGCACCATATATATACTCTTGAGACCTTCCACAAAGCATATGTGGGATCTTATAGGGAGCATATTGAGGTGTGATTGTAATGGGAGTGTATTAATATGGGGTCATATTGAGGGGATTTTAGGATGGGATTGTATTGAGAGCATATTTAGGTGGGATTATAATGGGAGCATATTGTGGGTGGATTTTATTATTAGCATGTTAAAGTGGAATTCTATTGGGATCATATTTAGATATTTAAGTTGATTTGTTGGGAAGACATTAAAGTGGAATTATATTGAGAACATATTGAAGTAGATTTGTATTGGAAACATATTGAGGTGGATTCGTATTAGGAGCATATTGAAGTGGGGTTGTTTTGGGAGAACCTTTCATGTTGTGTAGGTTTTGCATGTTTCTGGTTGCTGGGAGCCATTTATTTTTCTGAGTGCTCTGTTTTATGTGGTTTCTTGCTTTTTTATATTTGTTCTAACTGGACAGGTAATCAGGCAGAGGGTACAGCACATAAATTATTTGTAGAGGATATTTTGGGATTCTGTCTTGTCCAAATTTGGTATCAATTTGATTTCTGAGAGGTGTAATATTTTGAAATATGTTCATATTGATTACCACTAATTCCATGCTTATATATGAAATAGAGGTACAGAGAATTTCTTTTTTCATTTCTGCTTGATATCTGTCAAGTGTGTCATTCACACTCATTTCAGGTGCTCACTTATCAGTGGATGAGAGCCACCACAAAGGTAATGATATATCTGTGTATTTTTGTTTGCTTCCTTTTTCAAAGATTGGAATGAACAGGGTTGGAGTACCTTGGTTTAAAGTTAAAACTTGAAAAACCTTTTTCTTCCAAGGCAGTGCCTCTTTAAAATTTTTCTGGTGTTCCTTTCCTGCCTTGCCTTCTCTTCTGTACAAATAATGGTTTTCTTTATCAGTGGTGTCCTCTTTTGGGTTGCTGCATGCCGTTTATTAATTTTCAGTTGCTGGGTAGATCAGTTCCTAGGTGTGAGTGGGTCATTGACGTCATTACTCTGGCAGACTCTGGTCAAGGATGAGCCCAAAGTGAGCAGACTGCTTGTACCATGGGTTGGTGGTTAGTGACAGTTGGGGAATGCTTCAGCTACCACACCACTTAGATATAGTGTTGGAACATCCTAACATTTCCAAAAATATCTAGAGATATTGCTCATGGAACACTGCCTTCAAGAGAAGAGTTTTTTCAATCTTCAAAACCAACATTTCTAGAATGGTTGAGATTAATATTTTTTGATAGGTGGTGCTTCCGAATAGCCTGACAGATGGTGGAGGCCTTCCTGCAGTGGAAGCTGAAGAATGCAAAGTTGCTCCCATACCAGTTTATATGCGCCAAGACCTGGGGTGTGCTTATGCTGACAAGTACCAGAAAGAAATTTTACAAGACCAAGAGGTCAGTGACTTCCTCTTTATCTCTGAATTCCATATTTTGCTCTGCATTCATATACTTTAGTATGTGTTTTTTCAGTGATTATTTTGTACTGTTTGTGTAGGATTATTATATTTCTGTAAAATAACTGATAGTGAACATTTACATGATTTGCATGTGATAGTATATGGTAAAGTTGAGTATTATATGTATCTATCAATCTGTATCTCTGATACTCATTCCCTCTGGGAACCCCCATCAAGGGGGTGATCACAACAAAAGAGTCTCCACTTATCCTTGTCCTTACATGCCTCCCTGTCACTTTTCTTGGTTTATAAATGTGGAAACTTTAACTAATATTAGTGATATCTTCTCTTAGTTTTCATGTGATGACATTAACTTGTAGTGTGTTTGCTTTCTGTGAAGCTCTTCTAATTCATTGCCATGATTTTATAGCATTAATAAATGTAAGCTTGGCTATTATTCTGAGAAAAACATAGGCCAGACATTTTTCTGCTTGATATTATGTTAATTTCAAACAAAGTTAATCACTTTCAGTGTGATCCCCTTTGACTCCAGCTCTTCAGATAGAACTAAATTGTTTTCCATTCACGAGCCACTATATGTGGTTTCTTTCCCAATTTTTCTTTTGGTGACCACTGTCTGGCCATTGCTTTTCTTCGTGGAAACTCGTCTATATAATGATGTATTGAGTAAATTGTTTCACGTCCTTGATTACATTTTTTTCTTCTACTAACTGACATGGCATGGGCAAAATATGCTCTGGTCACACCCATTGGTGGTGAAAAGAAAATAGAGTATAAGGAAAAGAATAAAAAAGTTAATCAGAGCTCTCTAGATGTTTGTAGGCCTGACTTATGAAGTTAGAATTGTCATAGGGAGTAGAGAATGACAAATGAAGAGAATTCCATAGCCTCACTGCTCAAGGATGTAAGGAGGTATCATAACAGTCAGTCCTCACGTGGCTGGTCTTCATACATTAAATGTGGGAAGCTGCAGCCAGACATATTTGATGGGTCCAGTTCTTGTTGGCAGTAGAAACTGTAACTGAAATAATGACTACAGGTTAGCGATGATTGGGGAGAGGTGATACCTGGAGGATTAATGAGTGGAAGGCTTTTGTTTTCACTCTGCCTGAAAGATTGGTAGAGGGAGAACTACCTCAGATATTTGAGCAGTACCCCATACTAGATTTATAAGACCCTTGTGGACATGAAACAAGAGCATAGACGCAAAAACAAAATCTTTACAGCACCTATATAACATCCCTAGTTTTGGGGAAGGAGACTTTGAGGTATTGATTACAAAGGGTTTCCATAATGGAATGATTATCCCTACCTTTATTCTTTTTATTATTATTGTACTTAATCGCTGTTTCGTGCATTAGGGAGGTAAGGCCAAGAAACAGACGAAGAATGGCCCATCCACTCATATATACATATAGATGCCTAGTACACACACACATATACATTTTATATTTTATTATACTTTGTCGCTGTCTCCCGCATTAGCGAGGTAGTGCAAGGAAACAGACGAAAAAATGGCCCAACCCACCCACATACACTTGTATGTACATACACGTCCACACGCACATATACATACCTATACATCTCAACGTATACATATATATACATACACAGACATATACATAGATACACATGTACATAATTCATACTGCCTGCCCTTATTCATTCCCGTCGCCACCCCACCACACATGAAATGACAACCTCCTCCCCCCCTGCATGTGCACGAGGTAGTGCTATTAAAAGACAGCGAAGGCCACATTCATTCACGCTCAGTCTCTAGCTGTCATGTATTATGCACCGAAACCACAGCTTCCTTTCCACATAAAGGCCCCACAAAACTTTACTTGGTTTACCCTAGACGCTTCACATGCCCTGGTTCAATCCATTGACAGCACGTCGACCCCGGTATACCACATCATTCCAATTCACTCTA
>JAUTXX010003923.1:0-10137 GCA_032273605.1 Panulirus laevicauda
TATACCTCTGTAATTTGAGCACTCACTCTTATCCCCTTTGCCTTTGTACAATGGCGCTATGCAAGCATTCCGCCAATTCTCAGGCACCTCACCATGAGTCATACATACATTATGTACCCTAACCAACCAGTTAACAATACAGTCACCGCCTTTTTTAAATTTCTTTTGAACATATATATATATACTATTCATTTTATTATTTATCATGCTTTGTCGCGGAAGGTAGCGCAAGGAAACAGTCGAAAGAACGGCCCAATGCACCCACATACACATGTATATACAAACAATTCCACACACGCACTTATACATGACTATACATTTCAACGTATACATATATATACATATACAGACATATACATATATGCATATGTACATGATTCATACTTGCTGCCGCCACCCTGCAACACATGAAATGACAACCCCCTCCCCCGCATGCGCGCGAGGTAGCGCAAGGAAAAGACAACAAAGGCCTTGTTCGTTCAAACTCCGTCTCTAGCTGTCAAATATTATGCACCGAAATAACATCTCCCTTTCCACATCCTGGCCCCACAACTTTTTCCATGGATTACCCCAGACGTTTACTCCAGACGCATTTAAATGCTCTGGTTCAATCAATTGACGACATGTCGACCCCGGTATACCACAACGTTCCTATTCACTCTATTCCTTGCACGCTTTTCACCCTCCTTCATGTTCAGGCCCCGATCCCTCAAAGTCTTTTTCACTCCAGCCTTCCACCACCAATTTGGTGCCCCACTTCTTCTCGTTCCCTCCACCTCTGACATATATATCATCTTTGTCAATCTTTCCTCACTCATTCTCTCCATGTGACCCAACCATTTCAATACATCCTATTCTGCTCTCTCAACCACACTTTTTATTACCACACATCTCTCTTACCCTTGCTGATAAGAAGATATCAGGACCGTTGATAACGCCATGCACACCAAAATTACTTAGTAAGACTCGAATCTAACCACCCATTTCCCCACCACTTCCTTCCATCCTCCTACTGTATCACTGTACATCGTAGACTAGACTATAAAGGGTTGCGCTCCATTCCTACTAATTTATCTAAGTTAAGCCAAAAGATTCCATCATAGAAAACCATCATCGCCAAACTGGGAAGGGAAGCTATATTTTGCGTGCCACATGAAAGGTCGGTAATCGTCAAGGGAGATCTCATCCCTATACCTTTTGATGATCGATCTTCAGATAACTAAAGCCGCTTCTAGTGACGAGTTTTGTTGTTCACTTCCTCTTCTGAGTACTGACGTAGGACAACCTCCAGCTAACTTCATGCAACATCACTCGTGTGGCTTAATTTATCAATAATATTGCCGCCCTGAATATCATTTGAGTCAGTGTTGTAACCAGAGTCTATTTGGATGCATTGAGATTCTCTTGTGCCATGGCATGTATGGTTTAACGATTGTTCAGAGACAACAACACTCAAGAGCTGGACCACCAAGCACAAGTTTCATTCCTATCATAATATGTATTTCAAGTATTGTCTTCCCTGTTGGCAATACCAAGTTCTCTATGAGTTAGTGCGACATGAATTTTCAACTGTATTTTCATAAAGTTACAGAATATTTGGTCTTAATATCGAGTTGTTTTTGTACATTATTACATTTCTATTCCCGGATGACATTTCAGGCGGGGACGCCATTCTTGGCGGGAAATCACGGCCAAACGTTCCCCAGGATATCGTTACCCAAGTGTGGCTGGGACCCCCTCACCACCATCCAAATCCCGCCTCTGTGGTCATTTCGGTAGTTCACACCAGCCAGGGAAGTCCTCCTCCTGCAGCGTGTTGGGGGGACCTTGGTGTGCCACCGTAAGGACCATTTAATCATCGATTCCCACTTAGTAATGGGACGTGTAAGAAAGGCTAACTACTGTGCAAGGTAAAACGGGTAAGACACACACAAAGTTTGGATAATTAAGGAAGTTGGCAACTGAAGGAAGGAACGTATGGACACATTAAGAGGAAGATGACAGATCAGAATGTTGATAGGAAAGGTAGAAGTTCCTAGAGTTGGCAGTCAGATGATGGTTTGGGTATACCTTACCCACCATACACACATGTCTCCCCACCCCCGCAGCACCGCTCACCTCCCAGTGTGGCCTGACGAACGGGAGGAGCAGGCTAACCCTGCCGAGACATCCACCACCCGTTACGACAAACCGCCTTCAGGAACCGGTACCTGCCCTTGTAGCTTCGGTGGGGACGACCAAGTCCCGCCCATCATAAGTGTACAAAGGTGAAACACCTTCACCAGCCCGAGGAACGAAACCAGATGTACAAGGCTGGCTGGCACCTCACCGTCAACCTGTTCTCTTGGACCACATCCTGTGAAGGGAATGGGTCCAATTTAGGGCTGTCACGGAGCACACCTCAAGGTCCCGGTAGGAAAGCCCTAACCCTCTGAGAGCATTGGCACTCTCTTGGCACCATGCGCCACGCCAGCTAACAGTGTCAGGTGTCACATGCACGGTGCCTTTGCTGGTAAGATCCCGTACGCCCTGAAGGACTTCCAGGGTGTCGTAATCGCTGCAGTTATGTAGATGTGCAGCTGAGAGCGCGAAGTGAACACCAGAGACCTGTGTACCTATTATAAAAGCCACTGTTCTTTTGGAAGCCACGATGTCCGGCTTCCTAAAGGACACCTCAAGAGGAATGCGAGGCTTGCAGACCACTTCGTATCCCTTCTGCCTCAACTGGCCAGCCAGATAGGCACAGATGTTGTCGTGCCGCATTACTCTACCCTCCGTGGGTACGTGGACATTCCTGGGAGATATGTGACAGGTGTCACAGGACGTTGTTCTCGGAGCATCCCTGGCGGGGGTAGGTAAGGCGCTAATCCTCGCTTGGACGGCTTTCACATAATCAGCATCGGTGAGGAAACGGTTCCCACTGTTTACCCATCTGCCGACCTGAGGCACGGCAGCAGATGGAGCGAGACCCGCACCGTCAACAGTGCTGATTAGATCGGCCCTCCGTGCGTGATGGCGCTCGAGCTTATTATTACCCGCCTGCCGACCATCAGTACACGCGGGTCCAGTCCAGCGCTGCAGCTTGCTCACCACTGCAGGCTCCCGGACAGCCGCCTGCATCACCGGGTCAGACGAGGTGAGTAACTTCTCGAACCCGGCTTGTTTATTTAGCCGGATGGTCGAGACAAAGTCTGGTATACCCAGGCCACCATCTCCTGCCGCCGAGTGGACGTATCCGCAGGGCACGTCATGGGCTAAACGGAGCCAGCGGCGAACCGCGGCTCCCACCTGTCTGTCCATGCGTGCTAGCTGCGTCTTATACACTTCCCCAGCACCAAGCGATGCATGAGCTTGGGCACTAGGTGGTCTACAAGGATCACAAGCCTTTGCTGTGGTTTCAGAGGGGGCGCTGGTGATGTTAAGGAGCCCCTCTTCTAGCAGGGCACCGTAGGACTTGCGGCTACCTCCTGCCCCAACGAGAACGCCAAGGGACTTATAGTCGAACTCACCACTCACGGAGCCGACAACGCTGCCCAAGACTTGGAACGTCTAGCCTTTGTTGGCGTACCCAGTCTTGCGCTTGCTGTCGACCTCCATGCTGAGGGAAAGACACTTTCCCGGGTTCACTCGAAGCCCTTCCCCCCACAAGAGTCTCTGTCATGATGTTGATGGCCTGCTGCAAGCCAGGCGACGTCTTCGCCATCAGCAGATGCCAGCACCGATACCTTCTGGTCACCGAATCCGATACCCACACCTGATTCCTTAACCCTTGCGACTCCCTCGTCAATCACAAGGTTGAAAAGGATAGGTGAACAAGGGTCACCTTGCTTGACTCCACGAGTCATTTTGATTCTTCCCGACATCTCGCCGCTGCCTTCAGTGTGTGTGAAGGCTCGGTCATACGTCGACATAACGTATTCCCTAACGAGGGCAGGGATGCCCTTCCGCGACATAGCCCGCTCGATAGTGCTATGATTAACACTATCGAATGCTTTAGCCATGTCGAGGAATGCCAGGGGCACACCGTAGGCGTGTGCCCGCACACGACCGATGATCGGGTCCACGGGGACGAATGCCTTTTGAGCTCCATCGATCTGGACGAGGTTCGAGATGCGGCTGCTTAAGATTTTATGA
Source organism: Panulirus laevicauda (assembly GCA_032273605.1). Classification (NCBI taxonomy): domain Eukaryota; kingdom Metazoa; phylum Arthropoda; class Malacostraca; order Decapoda; family Palinuridae; genus Panulirus; species Panulirus laevicauda. The sequence continues at coordinate 4,135 of JAUTXX010003923.1, forward strand.
AGCAGTCGGACTGCGGCACAAGAGATCGTGATGGGTCTGTAGTCCTTGGGTTCTGTCGGATTATGTACCTTTGGTGTTAGCACCGTACGATTTGCCTTGAATGGTTCTGGCATCGTAGCCACAGGTTCTACATTTTCCTTTTCTCTCAGTTGCCAATTTTGATAGTGAAGCAGTCTGCTTCAGTTGAATATTAGTAATAATAAGTAAGAATAAGATTGGGTAAAAATAGGTTAGTCCTATTTACATGTGTAGATACTGACAGAAGAGAATGGTAAACCAGAAATGTGTAGTAGGACAAGAGGAAGATAATAGATCATACTGCTCATAGTATAGGTATAAGAAAGGACGAGTTAGGCAGAAAGAAAAGTGGTGGGCCTTCCTTACTCATCCGTCGGACAGGAGAGCAGCAAGCAATCCCGCCAAGACGCCGACTCCCCCGGCAAACAGAACCGCCTTCAGGAACTGGTACCCGCCAACGGACCTCGAGGGCGACGGGCAGCCAACCGTCACCCACGAACACACAAAGGAGACACGCTCAACCAGCCCGAGGGCGGACACCAGATGTACGCAGCGGGCTACTGATTATTCAACCTGCGCTCTTGGACCACATCCTGTACAGGGTATGGGTCCAGGTTAGGGCTTTCACGAAGCACACCTTCAGGTCCCAGTGTGAAAGCCCAAACCCTCGGAGAGCACTCGCACTTTCTTGACACGATGTGCTTCGCCAATTCAGATTGGCAGATGTCACGCGCTCGGTGTCTTTCCTGATTAATTCCCGTACGCCCCGTAAGAACTTCCGGGGTACCGAAGTAGCTGCACTTATGCTTGTGTGCAGCTGAAAGCGCGAAGCTGACTCCAGAGACGTGCGTGTCAATAATGCAGGCCTCTGACCCTCTGCAAGCCACGATGTCCGGCTTCCGAAAGGACCCTACAGGTGGAATACGAGGCTGGCACACCACCTCGTAACCCTTTTGCCTCAACCGCCCGGGTAAAAAGGCATTGATGTTGTCGTGCCTTTTCACTCGTACCTGAGCGATATGCCCGGAAAGCTTGGGCGTTCCGGGCTTGTGACATGTGTCAGAGGCCGGAGATGTCGGGTCGGCCTCTTTTAACCCTGGCGGGGGTTGAGCATGTTTCTAAAAGCACTTGGACAACTCTAACGCAGTCGCTGCCTGAGAGGAGTCGGGTCCCACTCGTAACCCATCTGCTGACCTGTGGTACAGCAGCAGAGGATGCAAGACCCGACCCACCGCAGGTTCTAACCAATTTAGAGCGCCATACGTGTGGTCATTCGGTCCCATTCCCCACTTGCCGACCAGCAGCAGTGCATACGGGGCCCGACCAACCCTGTAGTTTTCTGATAACTACAGGTTCCTGGACCGCCGCCTGAATCACCAGGTCAGACGAGGTGAGCAATTTCTCCATTCGTCTCCGTTTATTTAGCCTGACGACGGTCGATACAAAATCAGGTATTCCCAAGCCGCCATCCCCTGCCGCCTAGTGGAAGAATGCGCAGGGTGCGTCATAGGGCTGAGGTTTTACAGGGCCTCTGGTGATACTAGAGAACCCCTTTTCTAGCAGGACGTCGTAGGATTCGCGCCGGCCTCCTGCCCCATCAAGAACGCTGAAGCACTTGTAATCGTCCATGGATCCGACGGCGCTGCCCAAGACTTGGAATGTCCTGTTTTTATTGACGTACCAAGAGTTATGCCAACCATCGATCTCCATGCTGAGGGACCGACACTTTCCCAGGTTCACCTGAAGACCTCCCCCCGCCAGTGTCTCTGCCATGACATTTATAGCTTTTTGAAGACCGCCAGTCGTCTGGGCCACCAAAACCAGGTCATCCGCGACGGCAAACACCAATACCTTTTGGTTCCCAGATCTCACTCCCTCACGCAACTCCTTAACCCCTGTGACCCCTTCGTTGATCACAAGGTTAAAAAGAATTGGGGATAGGGGATCGCCCTGCTTGACCCCATATTTCATTTTGATTTCATCCGACACCCGATGCTGCCTTCAATGTGGGTGAAGGCTTGGTCGTACGTCGACATGATGCATACCCCGACGAGGGCAGGGATGCCCTTTCGCAATATGGCCCGCTCGATAGTGCTATGATTAACACTATCGAATGCTTTAGCCATGTCGAGGAATGCCGGGTGCACACCGTGGGCGTGTGCCCGCGCACGACCGATGATCGCGTCCACGGGGGCCAGTGCCTTTTGAGCTCCATCGATTTGGACGAGGCTCGAGATGCGGCTGCTCAGGATCTTGTGGAGCAGACGGACTACATTGCACGAGATGGTGATCGCCTTGTAGTCCTTGGGCTGTGTGGGATTTGATACTTTCGGTATGAGCACCGTCCTATCCAGTCCACAAGTTAAACAATCTTGCAGAGAACACACGGAGGGATAGACTTCAGGAGTCTGCATTCCGTCAGGACCGGACACCGATGGTTGAGTGGCTTTGAGGTGATGTGCAACCTCTCCTACGGTCAGAACCTTTGCCAGTGGTTTGCATGATGGGTCAGAATCAGTGACGGCACGTCCGTCCGGTTCAGATGGCCGCGAAAAGGAGAGCTTCCCAAAAGCGGTAGAGGGTTTCCAGCCCAACTGACGTTGGCGGAACCTTCCCATTCACCTGCCCAGCGGCCAGCGACTTCTTACGATAAAGCCGCTGTTCTGTGTTGTACAGCTCCCTGCGCAGTCGGTTTACGCACACAGGGACCCCTTTCTTACGGAGAACGTTGCCCGCGTTCGCTGGTTGTCTTGTTCCGCCCACACCTCGATTTAAGTGGTCATTGGTCGAGCTACAGGAACTTACCAATAATCCTGGCGTTCTGTGGCTGTCGTGATGACAGAGGCTGTCCCCCTCGGCGTAAATATCCAAGGGCGGCATTAAACACTTCCTCGCCCCACACGGGAGTGGTGGGGTGAGGCCCTACCGTATCGGGATTAAGACACAGTCTCCTCAACATAAAAGGAAACGGATTGGGGTTGGGGAACCCGAGGAGCGTCGGGGGACATGGGGTCGGCACCATCACCAGGTGTCACACCCTGCTACTGCCCTAAGACAGCAGAGGATCGCAGTCCGGTCACGGAGGCTGCCACTGTATGACCTCACTTTAGTTAACAGCTGCCCAGCTGCACCAGTAAACTAGCTTGGACAACTCCCGACTCTCGGCTGCTAAGTGACTTATACCGGATCGTCCCTCAGCGGAGGTAGGGCTTCTGGGGTTGCGATCACAGTGCTATCGAAAAGCCGCTGTTGCTGCTCAAAACGATTAGCACCGTGACGTCCTTAAGAGACGTCGTGATAGCTTAGTCCCGGCCACTTCACATCCTCCCAGAAGACTAGGTAACAGGTAGACGTCCTTTTTTATGCTACATTTACTGGCGTACACAGTATCAATGTTTTGTGCTTAACATCAACATAATTTTGATTATTTGATATAGGTAGGTGATGATATTATTGAAATAAATATCCGCAGCGAAAAAAAAAAAACGATTGTCACTTGAAATTGGCCATCTTCAGGGAGGAAGCGGAGTCGCCAGGACTCTATCATCACAAGTGGACTTGTCAAAATGAATGCCGTTTAGTCCATACTGTAGTGTTCTAATGTTGTTGTCATTTGGTTGTATTTCTCTTCTATTGCATTTCTTTCACATTATGTATAGCTTGTGGAGGGGAGGGGAGATGTATGATATGTTGTCGAGGACAAACGTGTTCTACTGGCGCTCACCGACCCAGTTTCAAGCAGGTCTTTTATGTGCCGCTTAGTGATCCACTTGAATCTTGCAGAAATCCCTTGAATCTTTCTGAAATCTTTTTGAATTAGTAAAATTTTATGAAACTTAATGAAAATCCGCGAATATGAATGGTTCCAGCTTCTCGAGTTGCCTGCCCTAAATGCCGTCAGGAGTTCACCTGGGACTTTCTCCTCAGAGATGAAGGTGAGTACACTTCTTAATTGTTTTGCGACGTATTTGATAAGCTTTCGGTAGGTGTTAGGAAAAACAGCGAAACCCAGGAGAAACTAGATGTTAGGATGAAAGGGTGGGAAGAGGCAGCTGGGTTCTTATCGGCGAAAGCGGTTGCGATACAGAAAAGAGAGACAGGTATATCATCTTGGGTGGATAATTTAGATAGTAGGATAGAAGAAAGTCGGAAGATACTTCCACCTTCCAACCTGCCAAGAAAACTTATCGCCGCATAACCAAATAACTGAACGAACTCTCCCCTCACAATAGGTTCAGCGTACTAGGAGGATCGTAGCATCATCCTGGTTGGGGACTCTATAGTCACACATCAGGAGCAGGAGTTCTGTGGGTAGATATAGGAAGAACTTGTGTTATGCAGGTGCTAAGAGAAAACACTTCGTAGATAAGTTTGACGACATAGTCTCATACAATCCTGAGGATATGAATTTTGTCGTTCAGGTGGGGACGAACGATGCATTTAATGGGAGATCGGAAGAAATAGTAGCAAGGCATAGTTCAAGAAAAGTCGTAGGAAGCTTATAAAATCGGGATTGCAGTACCCTCAGTAGAAGGCTGGAGATAAACAGAAGAATCGAAGCTCTCTGTAGGGAGGAGGATAGTGTGTTTAGTGTAGACCTGTGGGACCATTTCAGTCATGACAGATCTCTGTACGCTAGGGATGGTCCTCACCTTAATGGAATAGGGAAAGCCCGCCTTGGCAGAGTACTGGATGAGGATATTAGGCCTTTTTTCGATAGAGATAATCTGCTCAGGAGAGCAAATCACGGTCTAGCTAACGCAGGAACTAGGAGAGTGGGGGAGGGGGAGGGAGTTGCTGTGGGGGAAATCTGAGTGTGGACGGGATCTGAGGAAAAAGGTAGAGGATAGTTGGGACCTTGGCGGTACTGATGTTCGGCTAGTAGCTCACAGGCAGAGGAATTAGCAAAGGAAGGTCAAGTAGGGTCAGTTGGGGACAACTCTAGCAGTATAAGTAGCGGGTTAGCACAGCTACAGGTCAACTCTCAGGTAACTTTTAGGACCAAGACTGTTAGGGTCCAATGTGGGGAGGGTCAGAATAAGGTGGCGAACCCCAAACAGATGGAGAGCCGTCTCTCTCCCGCTGCTCCACACGCAGACATTAGCAGAGATAATACAAACACGCATAACGACAGTAAAAACAAGGCAAATTCAGTCCAGAAATTAGTTCAGAAGAAGATAGGTTTAATATACGCAAATGCCCGGAGCATCATTACGAAACGCGATGAACTTATATCCTATGCAGTTATCGAAAAACCGATCATTATTGCAATCTCAGAAACGTGGGTAAACTCTGGGAAACAACACTTAATCGCCGAGGTAGCAATACCCGGATACAAACTATTTACGAAAGTTAGCTTATACAGGGTAGGTGGTGGAGTGATGATCTACGTTGATAAACAATCAAAGTTTTATTAAGATAAGCAAAGTAGACACACACCCTTACGACTCTCTTTATATTGACATTACCGACAAGTTCAAAAGTAAACTACTTCTCGGCGTTATTTACAGACCTCCAAAGCAAAAAGACGACGATAAGATGTTATATAATGGAATCAAAACTGTAATAAACAGTAAAGAGGTTATGATAGTAGGAGACTCTAACAGTCTAAACATAAACTGGAACATGTTAACAGTCGACCGAGAGGGAACGAGACTAACGGAACTGATTGAAGACTCTTTTCTAGATCAGTTAATTGAAAATCCAACCAGAGGTAAAAACATTCTTGATCTTGTCCTCACCAGAGACAGATTTAATCAACTTTTATGAAATAGGCGAAAGTTTATCAAACAGCGATCTCAGTTTTATTAGATTAGAGATGAATTTAGATTTAGAAATAATTGACAAATTCTTGATCCCAGATTACAGGAGAGCAAATTTTCAAAGACATTAGACACGAAATTCGCAGAGCCAATTAGACAAAACTTCTTGACGTTCACACAGTAGAGGAAATGTGGAGTAATTCTAAAAACACACTACTCAAGA
>JAUTXX010003933.1:0-10136 GCA_032273605.1 Panulirus laevicauda
CATCCCACCACTCACTACCCTTTCTAATCTGCCCACCTCCCACGCTTCTCATGCCACAAGCATCTTTTGCGCAAGCCGTCACTGCTTCCCTAAATACATTCCATTCCTCCCTCACTCCCCTTGCGTCTTTTTCTCTCACCTTTTTCCATTCTTCACTCAGATTATATATATTATAAAATCCTCTGGCTGTTGATAATGAGGGCAAGAAAGTGTCCAGAGGGAAGTCCAGGTATTGGAAGCTGAGCCTAATCAGCATCAGAGCCTGTGAACTTAGGGGTATTACTGGTGAGGAGGCCAGGGTCACCTGGAGGCGAGGATCACAGACATGAGGAAGGCAGCGTCACGTGGAAAGGGATACCTTGAGGTTAGGGATATGATGGAATCAGGCAGATATGGAGATCACGGACACGTGGAGGCCAGGGTCATGGTAACCAAAGTTACGTTGATGTAAGGAACATTTATAGGCCATAGACACGTGGTGGTCACGGGCACGTAAGGGTCAGGGACATGAGGTCATTACACGTGGAGGTCAGGGACATTTGGAGACCAGAGGCACGATGAGGTGAGAGACCCGGGGGACTTTAGGACTTGGAGCCCAGGAAAATTGGAGTTCCGGACAAGTGAAGGTGAAAACACGCGCAAAGGTCAACACAAATGAAAGTCAGGGTCACTTGGTCAGATCACGTATAGATTAGGGTTATACAGAAGACAGGGGCACTTGTAGACAAGTGCAAATGCAGGTTACTGGGGTTGGAGACCGATGGACGGGGAGACCAGAGGACATGAAGACCAATGGACGTCGAAAATCTTGGACGTGGAGGCCAGTCAATTTGGAGACCAGTGGACTGAAGACCAGTGTATATGTATACGGAGACCTGTGGAGATGCAGACTATTGACCTAGAGGTCATTGGACATTGGTCAGTGGATGTGCATGTCTGAGGAATTGGAGACCGTGAACGTGGAGACCAATGGACGCGGACACAAGTAGAGACAGAGGCCATTAGATATGCAGACCAGTGGTCGTGGAGGCCCGTAAGCGTGGGTACCAGTGGACTGGAGACAAGAGGAAGTGGAGACCAATGAACAATGACTCCAATGTATATGGAGACGAAATAATGGAGGCCAGTGGACATGGAGACCAATGGACGTGGAGAGCAATATATATGGAGGCTATGGGACATAGAGACCAATGGACTAGTGACCATCGCATATGGAGACTAGTGGACGTGAAAACCAATGGACGTTGAGACCAATAAACATGGAGGCTATTAGAACTAGAAACCAATGGGCTGATGACCATTACACGTGGAGAACTGTGGACGTGGTAGCCAAAGGACCAATGGCTTTTGCTTCAGTGGACAAGATCAGTTTACTAGAAATCACTGGACGTGGAGACGACTGAAGGTGGAACCACTGGACGTAGTGACCAGTGGGCTTAGAGACCAGTGAAACTGGAAACCATTGGGCGGGGAATCCAGGGACCTGCAGGTCTTTGGACGTGAAGACTAGTGGGCGTGGAGGCCAGCAAATATTGAGACTAGATATGTAGGCCCGTGGAGACCAGTGGGCGTGGAGGCCAGCAAACATGGAGACCAGATATGTAGGCCCGTGGAAGTAGAGACCAATGGACGTGGAGACCAGAGAACATGGAGACCAGTAGATTGTAAAACAGAGGTCACAGACATTCGTGAACGTTGAGACAAGTGGACAAGGTGACTAGAGGACCTGGAGACCAGTGCACATGGAGATCAGGGGATACAGAAACCAGTGGACGTAGAAGTCAGAGGATCTAGAGACCAGAGGATGTAGATACCAGTGGCCGTGGAGGCTACTGGAAGTTGAGACCAGCAGATGTGGAGGCTATTGGACGTGGAAACCAGTGGAAACGAGAGACTTGGAAACCAGTAGACGTGTAGCAGTGGACGTGGAGACCAATGGACATAGAGGGCAATGGATGTAGACACCAATATATTGGAGACCAATGAACATGGGGATCAGTGGACTTGAAAACCAGTGAATCTAGGGACACCTGGCAGTAGAAACCAGTGGACATGGGTACCAATGGACGTGGAGGCTGGTGGATGTGGAGATAAGCAGATGTGGTGACCAGAGGAGGCAGCAGGCGATGAACATGGAGGTCTGTGGTCGTGGAGAGAAGTGGACGTGAAGGTTAGTGGACATGGAGACTAGTGGACTGGATATCGGTGTACATTGAGACCGCTATATGTGGAGACCAGCTGATTAAGGATCAGTGGACGTGGGAACAAGAGGAGTGAAGACCCGTGGACAAGACCAGTGGACGTGGAAACCAACGTACATGGAGGCTAGTGGATGTAGAGACCTATGGAAATTGAAACCAGTGGACGTAGAGAATTGCGGAAGTGGTAGCCAGAGGACGTGGAGACTAGTAGCCGTAAAGGCCAGTGGATATGGTGACCAGTAGAGCGGAAACCAGTGGACGTGGAGGCCTTTGGACGTGAATTTCTTTGAACCTGGAGACCAGCTAATGCAGGGACCAGTGGATGTGGAGACCAGTTGACGTGGAGACAAGCAAATGATGAAACCAAAGTATAAGGAGACTAGCAGATGTGGAGGCTGGTGGATGTGGAGATCAGCGGATGAAGGGACCAAAGGACGTAGGGATCAATGGACTTGGAGACCAGTGAACTTGGATAACGGTGGACATGGAGACCAGCAGATGTGGAGGACAGCTGATATGAGGACCAGTGGACGTGGAGACCATTTTGGTGGAGGCCAGTGGACGCGGAGACATTTGGAGGTAGAGGCCAGTGGGTGTCGTGACCATTGGACGTGGAGATCAGTGGTCATGGAAGCCATTGGATGTGCAAACTAGGGGATGTGGAGGACAGTGGACATATAGACCAGTGGACGTGGAGACCGTGTGGAGGACAGTGGACATGTAGACCAGTGGACGTGGAGACCATGAATCAGGAGAATTAATCAAATTCACTTAATATCAAAAGATGGAAATAGATAAGAAACATAAGGTAAGGTAGGAGAGCTACTTTAGGGATGTTACTTTATGCATACTACGTATGTACGTTTCTTACTGCACATTACTTAAGGCACACTAACTCAAGCATCTTACTTAAGGTATGCTACTTACATTAGATATGTTACTTTAGGCACGTTAATGTGAGGGCGCTACTTTGGGCATGGTACTTTAAGTAAGTTACTTTAGGCACGTTACTTTAGGTACGCTACTTTATTTACTCCACTTTAGACGCAATAATCTAGTTGCACTACTTTATGCACTTCACTTTAATCATGCTACATTAGGAATATTGCTACTGTACGTTACTTGCACGTTACTTAGGCACACAATTTTATGCATGTTACTTTAGGTTTCATTAGGTACGTTAGTCTAGGCGTTATTTTCGGTACCTTGATTCACGAACGTTACTTTGCTACTTTAGGCACTAAATCACCAAAAAGTGTATCAACCCATCTCCTGGTAATCGAACTTTACCGTTATAGATGTTTTGGGTTGATCTGGGAGCGTGGTATGTCCAGACACCATAAACACTTGGTGAGGATCTTTGCATTATTTATAACCTCAGGTAACATACCACACTAATAGAAAGCCACATTAATAGTCACTAGCTTGGTTGGGTTTAGTTTACACATAACATAAGGAATTGATGGACTTACACGTAGTACCTACCGCCGCTAATCCTATGTTATAGTACAGTGTATTCATCGGTATGTTTGCCGGACATGCGAGGAGGCCGCATGTCAAGATAATGTTATACCGAACAGTATGAAGGAATGTAAGGTCACTAACGAACAATTATCACTTACATTATCGCCCCAGTGTACCTTACATTACCGGATGGTGGTGTTCGGAGGGCGGGACCTAACAAGATGGCAGCTCTACCATCACGCACGCTGGGCAGTACGTCATCCTTAGATAAGTTACATTTGATATATAGATGACCAGTTGTTCACTATTTACTGCTCTCTCGTCCTTGATTACCTGGGTCAGCCGGGATCCCAGGTCACAGCGGGTCAAGGTGGACCTACTTCCCCAAGGGTTACAACGTCTTTGCACCAGTAGGAAGGAAGAGGTAATGTGGACCCAGGCCATCGTACTTTGGTCTCTCCTGTTGTTCCCTGAAGCCTGCAGCACCACCTTGGTTTACTGAGGTCTTCTCCAGATAGGTGTCTGCCAGGGTAGAGACACAGGTGTTGGCCCATACCAACTGCCTGCCTCTCTTCCAGGCAGATGGTGTAACACTGTCCGGCCACTTGCCGCTTCCGTCGGGCCTGAGGAATTGGGGTTATCTTGCCGCAGGGCAGTTGGCTGACCAAAGTAAGGATTATGGAGATGATGTCGCTGACCTCACTATGCTCAGCGTGCCGGCCAACACAACTCTTGTAGCTCATTACATGTCCGTTATACTGGTTATCTGCTGCAAATACACTGTTATTCACAGAAGACAAGGGGTCAAGACGAAGGGCTATCATTACGCAAAGCAAGTGGGTTGAGACGGGTACCGAGGGAGGAGGTGGGGACAGCGTGTACGAGGTCCCCGAAATGAGGGGCCCTTGCAGCTAGCACGTAGGCCTTCCTCATGTGGGCCTTGGAGAGGTTGGGCATGGTGGAAGCTTGTTCGAGAATGGCTGAGGCTCAGAATGGTTAGACGTAACAAGTGGTGTTCCACAGGAATCAGTCTTGCGACCGGTTCTCTTTCTCATGTATGATAATGATATTGATAATGGTCTACATTGCAAGATATCGAAATTCGCAGATGCTACCAAGATGAAACATAAATCGATAGCTGAAATGACGTCTTCATACTGACATAGACAAACTGATTGACTGGGATCGTAGGTAACAAATGATATTGATAAGTGTAAAGTTTTCTCTACCGATGGTGAAAAAGAAAGTCAAGCTACAGAATGAATTCGATTGAACTACAAAAAGTATGTGAAGATAAAGCCTCGGTTGTAATTATATATGGTGACTGAAAGCCAAGTAAGCAGTACTTGGAACCAGTAAAAAGGATGAACACGATTCTTGGATTCATAAGTAGAGCTTTTGACTTCAAGGGAAATCATCCTCAGTGTTTACAATTAATTGGTGTGTTCCTATCTTGAATACTGTGTTTAGTATTGGTCATCCTACATGAAAAATGATATACAGAATGGAGGGAGGACAGCGTCGAGCTACCAGGATCATTCCAGGGCCAAAGAACAAATCCTATGAGAACCGAACAATTGACTTAAATATAATTAGCTTAGGAAAGAGAAGGTTAACAGATGATCTCATATACGTATTCAGTACCATCAAAGGCTTTCATAATCTTGATCTAAGCAGCTGCTTAAGGCTTGATTCGTCTGATTATACTCGTATTAATGGATACACACTCATGGGCAAAATTTATCTTTGAAGAAGCTGTGTATCTTTTTCTCCATCAGTATTGTTTACACATGGAATGATCCACCAAATACAGTGGTTGAAAACAGCACCATAGATATGTTTAAGAACAGACGTCATAACTATTTCGTTTCAAGTCAATAACTGTTATTATCTGCGGCTCCTTAGTTACATGATTTTACATAATCTTTTTTTTCAACACGTCTCAATGCTATTTTACTTTTACCACACTAATTTGTGAGTTTCTGTGGCAAACAGCCTCGAAAGGATCCACCGGTCTGTTGTTGTATGAGCTCCTTTGCAGTGTTTCATAAAACATGGTTGATGTAGATAACATGTGGAAATATATAAAGTTTTCATGACATTTGAGACTGTTCTGGTGATGGTGTCTCACAAGTATAAATCTTCCTTCCCATACACAACATGTAGGAAGTTACAAATGTGTAATCATACACAATGACCATGAGACAGCAGGGGACCCCCTCCCCGGGAGTCGGGCAAGCATCTGTTCGAGTCCTAGGCAAGGATGTCGGCCCATACCCAACCTAGGTGTTCATCCTCCACTCGGCGCTGGTCGACACACGAGTTCCTGTCTTAGAATATTTTTCCTAGTGACCGACATGGCACCAGCAAAACATACTGTAGGTATCATAACACTCAAACCTCGAGTGGCCAGTCTTCACAAATAAACTGTGGGAAGCAGCAGCCAAACGCGTGCCACGAGTGCAAGCTTTCAAGATGGGGAAACATGCAGACAGCTACGCGAACAATATTACCTGTAGAATAGGAAGAGAGCAGCATCATCGCGGCGTACGGAAAGGAAGGTTGAAGAGAGGTGTTACCAAGAGATTCAGTGAGATGGAAAGCTTTTGATTCCACTCTAGCTAGAGGTGAAGGCTGAGCCCATTCAGTTGTGTGAGCAGTATTCTATACTTGGGCGAATAAAACCCCTGTAGGACGTGAAACAGCTGCTCACACAGATGATAAGTAAGGCACCTACACAACAAAATCCTGCTTTTGGGAAGCAGTCTTTGTGATGATCATGGAGGAGAGGATATGGTTATGCACAGCTGGTTATTACAGGGTTGAATTGTGGTGTTCTGAAACTCAACAAAGGGAAACGAACACTTCTTAGATACAAGTATAGGGAAAAATTGTACAAGTGCAAGTGAGGGAGGAAATATGATCACTGACTTTCTCTTGTTATTCCAAACGTCTCCACCACTGACAATATAGAAATGAATCCAAGTTTCAAGACAATGAACGGTAAAGAGTTTAGATATATTTATGATCTTGATATAGAGGACGTACTCAGGTGGAAGTAAGGGCCATCCCCTGCTGCTGGCGTCGATAAGGGGCACCGGTAACGGATTTCACGGTGATTATCACACTACGGAGACGTAGCCGCCATGTTGCCCCAAGTGATCCCGGAGATTGTGTCATGTCCAGTGTCTGTGTCTACTGGTGAAGACATGGTACAAGGGAAGAGAGAGAGAGAGAGAGAGAGAGAGAGAGAGAGAGAGAGAGAGAGAGAGAGAGAGAGAGAGAGAGAGAGAGATTCCTTCATACTAGTCAACAAAATCGATATATCACTATTTCATACACAGACCACAGTACACGTCTTACGGCAGAATGATAAGACAATTAAGATGTGGGATAAGTTATACGAAAATATGGAATGAAATATCGAACAAAATTCTGTAATGAAACTTCAACATTAAGTAGACTGCAACGTTGGGACCTTTGTTAACGGGTTTCATCTGGTCAACAGATCCTTGACGTAATGATAGTTATAGTAGAGAGTGGGAGAATTACACTGGTCAACAAGGATTAATCTTCCGTAGTGTCATATACCTGTCATCATGAGGCCGGTCATTATCAAGAAAAAGTTACAATTGGTCATCACGTCAGTTGTTGAGATATTCGTTAATAATGTTTGTATATCTAACACAAGTAATACGCTGACACGTATTGTGAATCAAAGTTATTGTGTCACTGTAATCAAAATGTTTTGCATCTCACAGAAGATACATGGCAGCCATTATCAGTGCTTGTTACTATCATTACTTTGGATTGTAAACTTAGTGATCAGGAGGAGAGCTGGTCTTGGGCCATATTCATGCCGTATCTCGAGGGTAAATTGTTGGAGGGATTGCACAGTTGTAAACGAAAGTCAGAACCATTTCACAAGAATATTGTTACGTTCTCTGTTTGTGGGAGAGTCGTGCAGCATAGGAACACTACATAAAGAAAGACTGAGAACCACGTAGATCTTTTATTCCAGGCCAGAGGAACATTGTGCATGATCCTTTGGTGGATACAAAGAAAGATGAAGTGCCGCCCCGCCATACCAAGTAAGGTTTATTGAAAAACTTTGTTAAAGCTTTGAGCAGAGACGTGAAAGGGTTTCAGTATCTCTGCTAGACGTTTCCCGGCATTAGTGATGCTAAGTTGAGGGAAGAAATGTTTGTTGGTCTACAAGTAAAAGATGTGACACAAGATGAAGAGTCTGACAGAATCCTGGATCCTGAGAAACTCAGAGTCTGGAAGTATTTCACTATGGTTTACCAAGCGTTTCTTCACAAGAAAGCTAAATACTTTACCGATCTGGTAGAGACTTTACTGTCTACGTATCGTGGTGTTAGTGGTGAACATGGTGAGAGGCTCCATCAGGATACTGGTGTAAAAGAAAACGATAAAAGGAAAAATGGAAGAATGTTTAACACCGTCTTTCTACAACCCTCCTGCCTTGTTTACTGAATAGAATATATCGCTGAGAGACGCCCACTGATGCCTGGCTGACTACTGATGGTGGCTTCATCGTGACGGATCCTCTGACAAATACAAGACAGTCCAGCAAAACCCGTTATTAGCTCAGGTTACTCGTGTAATTTTACTGAATGATTAAGTGTCTAACATACTTAAGATTCTTGATCAATCGCTTCAGAAATGAAAAAAATCAAGTAGAAAATCTGATATCTTTTTATGTTTTGACGTGACTGCAGCATACTGTCTCCTGGTAACCAGATGTTAAAGATCAAAACTAAGGAGAGAACTGTACTCAACACCGTCTCATAACAACCATCACCATCTAGAAAGTAGATTAAAGTTAGAATATTTTGACGAGTGTTACTGCAGGTAACAACACTACTGAATATGAGGCGTTTGCTGCAGTGGATGAGGTAGAAACGCTAAACACATAACCGATTTCCTTATTCAATTGCTTGTGGATTTTCATTGTTGGTCACTGTGTTGTGAGTATGTATATGTTGTTTGCTGATGCTGTATGAGGATAATGGTGTTGCACTGATGTATGAATATATCTGTCGTAATACTGAGCCATGTTGCATGAGTGTGTGATGCATGACTATCAGTGTTGATTTAATGCATTACTTGTCACATTATGTCATTGTGTCGTATAACAGTGTATCATCTAGTGTTGCAGTATTGTATGACTGTGTCTCTTATGATATAGGGATATATAATTTTGTCTTATAATCTGTTATGTAGTACATATGTGTCCGTTTTGTATAATTATCAGATCTGCCCTCATCAGATGGCTGTTGCCAGGGTGACCAAGACCGTCGTCAACAGCAGAGTGTGCCTAGGGTGACCCAGGTGCTCGTGAGAAGTAGGATCTTGTAAAGGCGGGATTCCACTGGGGCAACATTTTGACATTTTGGGAATTGAGTCGGTTGTTTTTCGCTGATGATACAGCGCTGGTGGCTGATTCGGGTAAGAAATTGCTCCATTATCGCACAGGCCAGGTGAGTTCAAACCACTACAAAACAAGACAACATGTGGCATGCTATCTTGTCGCACAGGAAAGGTGTGCTCAAACCATTACAAAACAAGGAAACATGTGGCATGCGACAGTGTGACATCCAGCATGTGGCAGGCAACACATGGAACTTGATGCATGTGACAACATTTAGCCTGTTGCCTGCCTGCCTGCCTTCCCAGCAGTCTCAGGAAGGATTCTGTGTGGAAAGCAACATGATGTATTGACCGCAAGAAAAAACAATAGAATTTATAGAGGAACATATGACATTGGTCGCTTTATGGGACATAGGCTTGGGGAGCACAAGAATAACCAGGTTAAACTAGATGTACTTCTCAGATTACCCACCAAGTTTGACTGACGTAGCTAGCCAGGATAAACAAGATGATCAAGAATTTGCGTACTGCTTTACGCTGCAGCACAGAAAATGAACCCAAAAGTAATCTGGATCTTCTTCCAGGATAAACAACAAGTGGTTAGCCTACTACGACTTGCTAGCATTCCTCCAGCTGGACGTGGAGAAACCCAGGCATGGCTAGTCATCATCCCAAGTTGAAGTTCAGGCTGCGTAACAAGTAAACGATGAGCTTTTGTTTCTAGCACAGTTATTTTTCAATAATATTTCCTGGATAGACTGATATCAATGGCGATGTTGGAGGTCCGGTCAAGCGAGGAAGAAGGCACTGTACGTCAGGTGAGTAGGTTTGTTAAGGTTGCTATCTCACATTATTCTTATCCAATAATAATACGTCAACTCACACTGAAGAAGAGAGGGAAGCTGTCGTAAGCTCCTGATGTATGTCGTTTTCTTTCGTGGAGGGGTTAGAGCCCGACACTACTTGGGTGATATTAGCAACAGTTTTTCCCGTGATTGGTGTATAAAGATTTCCTTAAAATTATCAAAAGATCATAATATAATCAACACATTCAATAACAAACATAGAAATCAAGTT
>JAUTXX010003944.1:0-10136 GCA_032273605.1 Panulirus laevicauda
GGACGAGTCATGCCGAAGATTGTGACATCACTTCTTAGGCCAATTGTACCTCATAAAAACATCACTTTTAAGGGCCTCTGTGGGGGGTCTCATCTTCCCCCCCCCCCCCTTTCTTATAACATAGGCTTGTCTGTAGCATCCACTCTAATTTCCCGAAAGGCAAGAGTTGATCTTGTGTTGTCCTGGCTCTTAATTATAATTACCTGTTTGTACCGTACGGTAAGGGAGTTGTAGATTCCTGTGTTCTGTGTGTGTACCATTAGGTGTAATGTTTGAGGACCACTGGTCGCGTCATTATCGGTCAAGTCCATTACCAGCTGTAGTGATCACCTGTCTAGACATTAGCCATGTAAATCCCAGATTAATTCCAGATGGAATGGAACAGTCGACTATTATTATTTACAGTAGCATTGCCATAAGTGATAGTCCCGTGCTTGTTGTCATGGCATTTGCTCATATTTTTCCTGGTATTTGGGTAAATATACTTCATATCAAGAGCGATAGTGCATACAATGTAAAATGAAAGTTGTGTTACAAGTGTTATTTTCAAGCGAGACCTCCACATTCATTTTTGTAATACCAACTTGCTGTGACAGTGTGAACGACAGGAATCAACGTGTAAACGAATCATTCGTAAAAGACGATAATTATCATCAATTAGATAAAGAAATGAACAAAACAATAGCTGCAAGACATTTTAGTGAGCCAAGACAGCGGGAGCTGCCGTCTGGGACATACTGGGAGAACCACAAACGGAGCCACAGCGCCAGAATGGCAACATCTGGCGGAGTGAGGCGGGCGATGGTCCCGCCGCCCAGGCCAGCCAACCCTCCCGCAACGCTCTCCTCCAAACCCCTCCAAATACCCCCCCAGATCACCCATAAGTATATTCTACTCACACAAACAGTGCTTCTCTGCAGATATTCTTTATAGGTTCATAGTACGGTTTTCTTATATCATCTTAAGCATGAAGAAATTAGTAACATGTCAGGAATTAATTTTATGACGTTTGTTGTGTTATGGTTCGCTATGTGTCATAAGTGACAAAATATAGCACTTAGAATGTTGTCATTCTTCAGATGTCCATCATATGATGGTCTGCACCGACATCAGCATCATCTTGCCACACATACACTTCCTGGGATTGGTTGTTCGGCTTCACAAAATCCTTTGATATTCATGCTTTAAAGTCAATCACTGGGATCCAGTATCTCCAGATGTTTTATATGTTATTGTGTTGTCAACAAAATCTGAAGTAGTGAAAATTTAACAAGGTTGAGAATGATAAACTAGTGAGTTGGTCAGCAAGCTGAGGCAAATATTTGTTTATAATGACAACAACTCGTCTGCCTAAAAGATTTACATGAGACAAACACTTGACAAGCCAAACCCCTACGGGATGTTACAAGATATTTTATTATCTTTTTCTTAGGTTATCTTCTCTATGTAGCAAGGAATATTTGATTTGCAAAAGTTTTTTTTTTTCTTTGTAATGAGATGAGTTTGGAGGACTCATATTTGACTAAATAGAGGAAGAAACAAATATGGGAGGATAAAGGAAGAGGTGCGGTAAACCAAAAACTAAATGCACAAATGAGTAATTGCACACACATACACACACACAGTTCAGTGTGGGGTCCACGACTGTAGAACTCCCTCCTCGTTCATTATAAATAAGTAATTTCAGGTCATTATAAGTAATTACATGTCATTGTAAGTAATTACAGGTCATT
This sequence comes from Panulirus laevicauda, assembly GCA_032273605.1. Taxonomy (NCBI): domain Eukaryota; kingdom Metazoa; phylum Arthropoda; class Malacostraca; order Decapoda; family Palinuridae; genus Panulirus; species Panulirus laevicauda. Next base: position 1,734 of record JAUTXX010003944.1, read on the forward strand.
ATAAATAAGTAATTACAGGTATGAAGACATGATATCCACTTGCTCACTCTGGCATTTTTACATATCATACACTCTCTTGAACTTATAGTCTTCTGATAAAGTATTATTTTCCTTTGGGGAACACTAACTCGAGCCATTGCATTCCAGTGTTCGAAGAGAATTGATGCTGATAATAGACGATTATCTGAGTGGACTCTTGCCTCTGGCAATGTGCAAAGCTTTTTCTCATTATTTTGGCTCTTGTAAGGATGAATAATTGTAACCTTCATTCTTAACATGAAAGAAAACGTAGTATTAGATAGAAAACGAAGTCTCATGTACCGTCGCGTCAAAAGTTCCATGATCCATTATGTTTAAGTCAGTACTGTTGTGGGGGTATGACGTGTTGGATTGCCAACCCCACGACACACCACTTCTTAAGCCTTCGAATCTGTGGCTGGGGCACGCTTTGCGAGTCTCCTTCACATCCAGGGGCTTCGAACCCACATCTCATTGCCCCTGGACTCGCTCCTCAGACCTGCTAAACATAGCCGTCGAAGCTGAACCCCGCGCTGGCCGACAACCTCAATGCATCCTCACACCGTAGGTGGGGGAAGTGGTACCACTGATTCTACGTATATATTTATCTTTCCATACATTCTTTAGTGCTTCAGACCTTTGCCCCTAAACCCACCACTTTCACAGCTCCATTTGCTGCCATGTCCACTCCCAAGTAACTTTGATATTTACTTCCTCCATATTTTCTCCATTTAAACTCCCCCAGCTAATCTGTCCCTCAACCCTGCTAAACCTAATAACCTTGATTTTATTCACATTTTTTCTTCCTCTTTTTACATACTCTCCTTAACTCGGTCACCACCCTCTTTAGCTTCTCACTCAAATCTGCCACCCCTGCTGTGTTGTCAGCAAATAACAAATGACTCTCTTCCCAGGCACCCATATACCCTATAGACTTCATACTATCCCCTCTCTCCAAGACTCTTACATGTACTTCCATCACCACCCCATCTATAAACAAATTAAACTATAATTTGTAATTAAAGTTTTTGAAAAAGTGATAAAGGAACAGAGACACTTTATTGATAACAGCCACATTAATGTAGTTAAAGAGTACACAGTTGCAACTGCTTATGCACCTGAAAAGCATATGATGCAGAAATGCAGGAAAAGATAATGGACACTGTATTGACTTTGCTAAGTGACAAAGTGAACGTCAAGTTCCTTTTGAAAATTGGCTAGACTTTAATTTTTAGAAATTGTAATGACAGAGATATAGAAGAATGTTTGAGAAGGTGCTTTGTGGGTAACACCAGAGTAAGTTAGATGATAAGCATAGAAGAGGAGAATGAATTTACATAAAGATCTACATAGGATATACAGATGGGCTGAGGAAAATTTGTTGAAATTCATGGAATAGAAAGTTGAACTATTAAGTCTTAGAAGGATATTTAATATAATAGTTACACCCCATAAAGTAGATAGCAAATGAAATGCATTAGGAAATCAAAGTGATAGTGGCAGTGACTGAAAATGAAAAGCAAGAATATGGAGAACACAACCATGAAAAACAGCCCAAGCAGTTAGTGCAATTATAATGAGAACACTCACAAGAGATAATTATTGATACTTATGATGTTCTATACTTGAATGAAATATAGTAGATTTATATAGTTGCCATTAAGGCTAGAAATAATTCAGAAATAAACACAAGTAAAATTGATGGATTTATTGTGAAAGATAGAGGAAGAGGGATATATGATAATCTGTGGATGGCAACTGATTGTGGTTATTGAAAACAACTCTTGTTCTAAGAGCATCACTGCATGCCAGAAACAGAGTTTGCCCTTCCCCTTCATATAATGATAGGGTTTGGTCCATTGAGATATATATTTTAAGGGGGGTTTAATTCCAAACCAAAACCTTTCCCTTCAGGTAAATCTTACCTCACTTATATACTAGTAGTGGAGAGGGCTGTGGTCCATTGAGATACATATTTTAAGGGGGTTTAATTCCAAACCAAAACCTTTCCATTCAGGTAAGTCTTACTGACTTATGCTAGTAGTGGGGAGGGCTGTGGTCCATTGAGATATATTTTAAGGGCATTTAATTCCAAACCAAAACCTTTCCCTTCATGTAAATCTTGCCTAATTTATGCTAGTAGTGAGGAGGGCTGTGCTGATTCACAAAGATGAAGTGTATTATAAAAGTAAGGGAACACTTAATAATCAAGAGAACCAGTGAAAACAGTACCTAGCAGACTGATGGTGGGGAGGGCAATTTTAATATGGGAAGATATTGGTCACTGTAACAGCAAGGAAAATAATTGAAAAATCAACAGAAAATAAGAAGACCTTACCAAACTGAGACTGGCATGGGCTGTTGTTTTTTGTAATGGCACTCATTAATGTCTTAGATACATTCCTCAAATGCATTACTCTGAGTGAAACTAAATGAAGCCAAGTTTACCATACACTTAATGATTGAAAATGGAGATATGTTATTAAGCAATATTTTTGAACACATTTTCTCATAAGGAAGAAGAAATTGTTTCACTGACATTGGATATGTTATTAAGCAATATTTTTGAACACATTTTCTCATAAGGAAGAAGAAATTGTTTCACTGACATTGATTGGGCTTCATCCACTCACATTAATACATCCAGTTTTTAATTGATGTAATATCTCAGTTTTTTCATGTTACTGGTACAGCCAATGCTTGGTGTTTCTTATCCATTTTGACAGGGTTATTATTCATTCTTCGATGAAGAAATTCTTCATTAACACAGCTGTAAACATAGTGGTGGAAAGCATGCGAGAATAGCTGCTCATGTCTTGGTGGATGCCACCACTGAGGCTATGGACTTTTATTTCTGCTCATGGTTTTTAAATATTTCTATTTTTTCCCCTCATCTACGTGATTTATTTGTTAGAGAATACCATTTAAGAAGTTCACTGTATAGTATGTCACCCGATATCAGAGACCAGGTGTAGTAAGCGATATGATTGAGAACTTTTGTAAGAGATGAAGTTTTTATGAAATCGTATGTTGTATCATGAGCAAGATTCATTTCAAGCTAACCAAACTGAAATAGAATAGAATTGATTCAAGTCTGTCACCCTTGTTTTTGTATTTGATCTGTCACCAAGGAAATGCTTTGCTGAAGCTCGTGTCATGTTGGTCAGATGCTGAGGCATTCCAGCTTGATAATATATCATAGAGGTTCAGGGTAAAGGTTGTTGTCATACATTTGATAAATTAGTTATATATGATGGGCCTTAGCCAGCAGGTTACCACTATCCCTGAGTATGCTTTTGGTTGGTTAGGCTGTTGGAAGCCATTGCTCATATACCTATATAACCACAGTACCATGACTGGTCAGGTATTCTCCATAGATAATTATCCAGGGACATATCAGTTGAATTGATTTACTTCAGTTTCAGTAGGGTTTTATAATGTGTTTAAACAGTTAAGACCCCCAGATGTCATGAGTATTTTCTCATATGATTTATTGCATATTTTTATTATTTCAGATAACATTTAAGAAATGCTATAGAACTGTTTTTGAGTGTAATGTGCTTCTCTTTGTATTGTCTCCCAACCATTCACTAAGAAATGTTATTGTTGTTTTGTAATGTAAGTCATGAACGATTTACTCCCTTTGGCAAGCAGAAGTATCTAAAGTGATTGTTAAGGCTGGATTATTATGATTAAAACTATTGCTGTTGTATGGATACTAAGATTGATTTACGTGTTTGTGATTTGCAGGGTCCTCCAGTGTTAGGCTGGGGAGAAGAAGGGGAAGCTGGTTTTCCCCATAATCTCTTTGGTGGAGATGATCCGGCAGCTCAACAAGCGGTGAGTGTTATGGTCATTTTCAACCCTAGTGGGGTGGGATCATGTTGCCAGTCAAGGTCCTTGGAGCATTTGCTGACATTTAGTGAAGAGTTTGTTTTCGTTGAATTAGTTAAAAGAAAAAAGTGTCAAGTTGCACTTGAGTTAGACCAGCTCACCAAAAGAAGTAAAACCCTCTTACAGTTAACTTCATGTGACGTATTGTTTTCTTTTTATTAAGCAAGACACAGCATAATATTTGATTCTTTCCTTATGGGTTGAGTCCCTTCACTGGAATAAGAAATAACAGAGATATAACTACTCATTACTTATTTCTTTATTTAACAAAGTGTACAAAATGAAGGAAAACATGGAATTGATCATTTGAAAGCTCATTTTCACCTAAAAAAATAATTATAAGTAAAGACTTAATATAAAGAGAATTGTGATACTTATATTCATTACATTGCTCAAAAAAAAATTTTCAGCGGTTATTGATATAACATTTTTCATCGATTGTACATAATAGTTTCTTTACTGTATCTCAGTGTTTTTATTATCCATTTAACAAAAATCAGTATTAGAAAGTTTGAGCAAATTTGTTTTGTTGGCAGTAAGATCATTGCAATTAATAATTTGTCGTATTTGATTGTTCCCATTAGAGTTGCAAAAGCCACATCCCTAGCTTAGCAGAACTTTCGACTTGTATAGGGAAGTATTATCTTACCCTTTAATATTTAGAAGCATCTCTTTGTTTATCATGAAAATGTTTGATGTCAGTAACTGAGAGCATAGCTCCATTATTATTATTATCATCATATTTATTGTTATTACTACTACTATTATTATTATTATTATTATTATTATCATTATTTTTATTTTCATATGGACAACAGGCCATGACCCCACACCTTAGGGTATTGTTCTTGATTTAACCTTACAGCAGTGGCAGTTATTTGTGTGACTGTAATATGTTCCACCCAAGTCACCTTCTCCTTATACAAACTAATGTTTGTAAACAAATGTATTGTTCGTGAAGAAGGCAGTATAAATATCCCCTTTTAATTTAGTTGAGGATGCTGTGGAAACATGGAGAACCATTTGTTATTTGAATTCAGTGTAGTACATGGGAGCACTAGTTTATGGCATTCAGACTGCTGATACCTAGCTTGAATTTTATGTTGAGTGCTTCAGAATTGCAAGTAGATTGTTACAAGTTGTCCAGAAACAAAAGAGCTTGGTTAAAGCTTGTATTAGATTTAGAAATATTCAGAAACTCAGATATGATGATTTGACATCAGATTTTTAAGTATCGTAAGATTATAGTAAGACTGAGTTTTCAAGTTATGTTAGCTTCATAAGATCTATATAGAAAGAGAACAGAATAGTTGGGGCTGAGGATTTCATGGAAAACAAAATTATCTTGAATTTTCAATGAAAGTTTTATTAAGCTCCATAAGATTTGTAGAGAAAGAAAAAAATACTTATGGACTGGAACTTTCCATCATAAACAAAAGATAATCATCAGTATACAGGTAATTATATTGAAATACATATCATCTGTGAATGATAGAGTTGTTGCTGCAATATTTGACACAGAGATGATTGTCATAGATGCAAAGGAAGTGAAAGCCCACCCCTTCCCAGTCATGAATGCAGCCTTAAGAGGTATATACTGTGATACATTTTTTATGATTTTTTAATGCAACTGCTGTAAGGTTTGTAATATGTGAATATGAAAGCAGATCTCAGAACATTTAAAACCAATGATATGTAGTTTACTGTATCTCAATTTGGTAGATATTACACAAAGGAATCTTCTTGAAAGTGATATAGGAATACTTTCAATTTGCTTGCATATATTGCATATTTGCAGAAATAGATTGAGATCTGTTTACATTAAAAACTTGAATTAACAAGGGCAGTGTTAATGACTACGTATATTAAATTAACACATGGATTAAAATTCAATTGTAATTTGAATATTCTTTCAGTAATCTCAGTTTTGAAATGTAGATATCTGTTCTTGAAGGATTTCTTTGACGTAGTCATTTACATATTCCTACGTGCCTGCCTAGCTGCAGCCAATGTATTTCATTTATTAGTTTCACCTGAAAATTTGTTTCTTAAATGCTGAGTTAATTGAAAATCAGTATTCCTTCAGTTACAAAGTAATTAATTATGATTCTGAGATAATGGATTGCTTGCAAAAGAAAAAGAAATACATAGGCTGCAGCTTTTGTGTTTGTCCTAACCTACTTCCAAGGCATGTGATAGGACTCAAGAAGTAAAAGCTTGATGAGAGAACTTGAAGTTGATGCTCCATTTTCCCTGCAAGAACAGAAACAGTCCTTTATGATATGCCTTGGATTCCTCTAGCTCTGTTTCCCATATGCATTTCTGTGAACAATGATGAAAAATTCTTATGTTTATACAAGTCATAAAGGAGGGATGATGCCGCTGTAAAGTTTAACTCACTGCATTTATGATATAATGTAAACATTTTAACTCCTCCAGGAGGGGACTCATGACGATCATTTTCACAGCATGGTAGAAGATGGGTCAGTTTCTAATATGCTGTGAGGTTTGATTATGGCATCCCCTCCTCTTTAAAGGAAAATTCATGTGACCCAGTGTGAGTGCTCTTATTAACAGTTGCATAGACAGTGCAGAGCAATGATTATATAACATATTCAGAATCTGAAATAAAATATTTCGTGGAGAAACTGTTTGTGCTTTATACAGCCCAGGAAGTTGGGGGGGATTTTTTTTCTCTATGTCGGGAGTTATCTGAAAATAAGCCTTCTTTCATACCTTTCCTGATTGAATTTATGAGATATCCCAATGATTTGGAATGGTATGGATGTAAGTGAATAGTATGAGCAGGGACGCAACAAGAACTTTGTTAGTTTTCCACATTGTTGGTGGGGAAAAAATCAAACACAGTACTTAAAATTTTTACAGGGAAATCCGCGAGAACTTCGTTTGGATTGTAATATCTTGAGTTGTCTTGGTTGTGTTGTTTAAACTTAGGAACATTCTTTTGACCAGAAATTTTTTCCTCTTGAAAAATTATTAGTACTTTGCGCATTTTAACTGGGAGTTGTAATGTTGCAGATGGATATGGAACTCCTTCATAGATGTTATATAGATTGAGACTATATTCCTCATTGCAGGATGAGGGTGACCCACTGCAAATGGCCGACTCCAGTTATGCCCTGGGCCATGCCGCATCAATTCCTGGTGCACAGGTGAAACTAGGGTCACCCTGTAGAGTAGGAGAGCAAGCAGGGGCCTTAAGCAACCATTTAGAGTTCAAAATCTGTCGAATATGTGGTCAAAAGTGCCGCTCATCTTCAGAGTTGAGAAGACATCTCATGACACATACTGGTGAAAAGCCATTTAGTTGCCCACATTGCCCTTACAGCTCTGCACTGAAGACGAATGTGAAGAGACATATGATTTGTTTACACAAGTCTGATTATCCTGTGATATATACCTACAATAAGCTTGATAGTTCCAGAAGCTTACCTATGTGAAAGAATCACAAGTACAGTGCTTATTATGGAACTCAAATACAACACATGGATGATTAGCCATATGAGAACGATGATGATGCATATTTGGAGATTTAACTTCAGGAGCTGAAAGATGGAACTTGGAACCCTTATTAGAGAGGAGAGTCATAGGTGTTGTATTCGTCCGAAGAATGATGAAATTTATCTTAAAATATTTCAAAGGAATAGACAAAATTTCTTTAGAAGTGTGAGTGTTTAGGAAAATAATATTCCTTTATTGTTTGGGCATTTATGGTAGTTGTTAGGGAATTGGCTGGATGACATGTTTTTACATCAGTTGTTGGGACAAAATACAGAGAAATATATTGTTAATATTCCTAATTAAGAGGAAGGAAGCAGATGTTCACCTGGGTGTCTTTGGTTCTTTGTAGGGTCGCGGAGGGAGGAAGAGTCGAGCTAGGTGGGGGACGGTGTACCACTGCCCATTTTGCGGCAAACTCTTCCGTGACAAGACCAAATGGAGCCGTCACTGTCGTGTCCACACGGGAGACAAACCATTTGTGTGTGGCTTGTGTGGCAAGGCCTTCTCCCGAAAGGACAGGTTACATGCACATCTGAGAGATGCTCACCCACACCTTAGAGATGCACAAAACCATATTGCTGCTTAAAGATATATAGCATTGTGAGTTCCACTGAGACTGGAAATACTAGTTGGTCTTAAAGTGAAAAATTATTTTCTTTTTCTAGAGTTCTTTTTTGAAGGAATGATGCTTGGGATAATAGAAATGGCTTTTTTTTTTTTTTTTTTTTTTACAATTTGATAATCACGTCTGTAAATGAAGTTTACAGTAATTTACATCACTTATTCCTCTATACATTAACAAAGTTTGAAGATATATATATTCGTCCCATCACCCACCAAGTGGGGGAGGGGGCAAAGGTTCTGGGAGCATTGAAGAATAAGTGGAAGGTGAGAACGTTATCTCAGAGAGCAAAAATGGGTATGTTTGAAGGAATAGTGGTTCCAGCAGTGTGATACGGTTGTGAGGCA
>JAUTXX010003955.1:0-10135 GCA_032273605.1 Panulirus laevicauda
TCTCTCTCTCTCTCTCTCTCTCTCTCTCTCTCTCTCTCTCTCTCTCTCTCTCTCAAAATATATTGATATTTTTCTTACGTCAGCTATGCCGCCGCAACGTCCTTCATTGAGCGATGTTTGGCTCCACGAGGAGGACTGGCCGGGGAAAGTGAGCGAGCACCCTCACAAAGCCTTCTGCTGCGTGTGCACCTCGGCTGAGACTTCCGCCATCATGAGGCATAACAAACCTCCATTCTAGAGATATGGTGACTATGTCTGAACCCAGTTTACCCTCATCAAGCAATACCTCAGAGAGTAATGACATGGCCGCGAGGGCAGGCATTAAATCCATGTCATTATGTCGTGGAGCACAACATCCCATATAATAACTTTGATCATTTTGATGACATAGTAAAACATCGCCCTACCAGGGTCTGCCTCGGCACAAACAATAACCTGGAAGAGATCCTGAGCATCCAACGTTATGAAACAACTACGAAAAATCTCGCATGTTTGCCTCCTCGCAGACCTTAGAGAATACAAATTCTATCTGATGAATCCACACATACGAGTTCATCTAAACTGCGTGCAATTATTTGTAAATATCACAAGAGCCAGTAAGGGTGGATAAACACTATCCTATTGGACCGACTCGTTATCTATGGTACAGAAGAGGGCACGGAAGGGTCTACAGGAGAGCATCTCTTTCAAGTTATAATGACTAATTGTAGCAAACATGAAATAACTCTTGACAACCTGGTCGGGTTTTACTTCAGACGGTGCGAACAACTTGACCACGGGTCCTCACAACTCCCTGACTGGTCAACTAAAATCTGTCGCACACCCAATATGACGCTGTGTCTGCCACTCAGTACATGTGTGTGCATCACAAGCTGCTAAGACACGACCACGAGGATGTGAAGACCTTACCACAAGTGTTTACATATATTTTCCCCACACTGCCGAAGGAAAGAGCGAGTTCAAACAATGCCAGATGTTTTGTGATGTGAAACCGCATAAGATTCTGCACCACAGACGAGATGGTTAGCCCTCCACATGGCACTCCAATGAATATTGGGACAATGGGAGTCTTTCTCACTGTATTTCGAGAGTATATATCAGATAGATATATATAAGGAACATCCAAACTAATTCATGGAAATCGAAGAGATCTTTCGGTATTTCCATATTTCAACTTCTTGGAATTCATTCTGGATAAATTTAATAAATTCAATGTTTCAGAATTCGCCTCCAAAATTCACATGCTGCACAGATCGTGTCAAAATATTTACTTGCATACTCTAAGATGTTCCTACAAACCTGACATACTGATCACAAATGTTCAGAAAATTGAAACAAAAAATGAAAAGAACTACCTTCCAATCAAACAAATAGATCTTGGACCTAAGGTGCATTTGCTACTGCAAAATCCAAAATACAACAGCAATGACATGGTGCTGAATGTGCGAGAGCGATGTCAACAGTTTTTCGTTGTAGCTTGCAGCGAAATAAAGGCTAGATTTCCTCTAGGATCTGCCTTACTGATGAAATGTACAGCACTGGTTGAGTCTAAGTATTAATGTACTTGGTAGCGAAGTTCCACGGTTATACAATAGAGACTTGAAAGTTGGTAATATATATTTGTAAAACATTTGTTCTTTATACATTAATAATGTGTAAAATACCCTTGTTTGATTTCGAAATCATGGACACTTACTAGCACCCCATAAAGAGGTTTATTGAAATGTTTAAGTGTCTCATACACAGCGTTTTCTCTAAATGATGCGTTACCCTTCGTGCGGTATGTGTGTCAACTCTGTTCAGCAGTAGTGTTCCAGTAGGTGCGTTCACGGCTCCTGACAGTAGACGCAGTCTGTGGTGGCGCCGCCAACTATATGCCAACTGCATTTGTAACTCCAGTTGTAAACGATGTAGGTCGGCTAGAATCTGTCTTGGCATGTCTCTGTCGGTGTAATGGTGGCTCTAGCTTCGTAGCCACCATGTACCGTATGGCTGACAAGGACCCGGCATTATATACGTCCAAGAGCCTTGCTGCTTTATGCAGGTGATGTCTGACCTGTTGAAGGCTCACTGGAACGTGCACCTGGATGTTGCTAAAGTGTGTGGCTGCTTTGGTTGCTTCATTCCCCACGTGACTGGGGATCCATTGTAAGGTGACAGGACGGCCCTGTCGCTATATCGTTGAGCGAGGATCGAGGTGACAAGCTTAATGTTGTCTTTTGGGAGGCTGTGTTGCAGCGCCTAACACTGACGACTTGGAGTCCGTGTGTATTATCATGGGCTTGGAGTGCGTGGCGGCTGCATGTTCCAAGGCTTTGGAGGTGGCTACCAGCTCCGTCTGTAGTGTGAAGCAGCCATCTGACAGCCTCCAGAGGTGAGTATGACCTTGGGTGAGGAAGGCCGCGCCCGACCTTCTTTCATCTGTCGGGTCCACTGAGCCATCTGTGCAGTATGCCACAGCTTCAGCTGATGTCTCAGTGGCCATATCTTTCAAGGCCGGTCAAGTTTTCTTCCTGGAGGCTAGACTTTCTTGTCTCCCAAAGCTGTGACTGCGAAGGTGGCTGGTTTAGGGTGCCATGGAGGCGGTACACTGTACCGGTGGTGTGGTGTATCCTCCGTCTCCAGTGTGGAGGTCGCCGCTTGAAAAGCTTAGATGGCATTGGTCGTCTCGTGCGTCCAGGAGGTTCCTCGCACTCTGTGGTCTAAGTGGAGGTCTGCCCGGACTTTGGCCTTCGCAGTTGAGGGCTTGTCTGACCTGCAGATCTTAGAGTCGCCGCTGTCGTCTGCTTGACTCTTGTTGCTAGGGGTGGCAGCCCAGTCTCCATCTGCAGGTTGCAGAAGCTGGTCTACATGGGAGCTCCCAGCATGGTCCTGCGTGCATCATTTTGGATAACCATGTTGGTCACCTGGTCATCCCTCAAGCCAATGAGTGCTGGAGCACAGTATTCTACCAGCGATCTGAAGGCGGCGGTGTAGTGCGTCTTGATCACTTCCATGCTAGCCACAGCGGTTGGGCTAGTCAGCGATCTTACGATGTTTCCTCTGTTTTTTGTTTGTTGGCGAGGATACTGAAGCTGCGTTCTGAAGCTGAGGTTTCGGTCAAACCACATCCCAAGACATTGGCAGGTGTCGACCCAGGTCACCGGCGTTTCCTGAATGGAGAGCATCCTGTCTGGTCTCGTGGAGCAGCGGGCCATCGCCCTTTTGTTTGGGTTAGTCGTTCTCAACGAGCTTGAGTGCGTGTTGAGCGTTGGCGAATCTCATGCGCCTCGCACTATCAGCTGGAGATCATCGGTGTAACAGAAGAGCTTAACCGCAGGCCTGAAGGGGAGCTTCGCTAAGTTCTCCATCAGAACGTTGAGGAGTATTGGACTGAGGATGCCTCCTTGTGGGGTGCCATTCTCGAGGGGCTTGTATGACGAGACGACTCCTTGGAATCGCACTCGTTCTTGACGGTGTGTCAGGTAGTCCTGGATCCACCCGACCAGCCTCCCCTGGAAACCTGTCTAGGCTAGCGTCTCTAATATAGCCAGCGGTCTGTCTTGCTCGAAGGCTTTTCCAGGTCTAGGAAGACCACTATGGCCGGCTGGTTGTCCATGGTGCTTAATATCTCCGCTACGGTGTTTGCCGAGCCGGTGCTTTCCGTGTAGGCAAAGATGTGGGGATGCAAGGGGGTGGGGGGGGGGGGGACTTTCCACTTGAACCTGATGAGAGCCATCCTCTCTGCCGTCTTGGCAATGCACATGAGGAGGGAGATGGGTCTTGGTTTCTTTGGTTCTTTCGACTTGGGAATGGGATGGATGTCTGTTTTTTTCTCTAATCCCTTGAAAGTTAGTGTGTATTCCACGAGGCGTTGATGACTTGCAACAGTGCCTCGTGGCGTAGCATGGAGGACGTAATTCTGCCGGCCCCTGGTGCTGTGTCCCTGCTCCATTATGTTGCTTGATGAAGCTCTCTCTTGGTGAAGGGCGTGTCCGTTGTGTCTTGCATGTTGTGCGCTTCCCGTATGCGCTGTATCCTACCCTGTGTGAGCTGTTTCTTTTGCTTGTGTGGGTAGGTTGTCTGTGGCTGCTTGGTCGGAGAAGAGACCCGCAAGCCTCTCTGCCTCCTCTCCGCGAGTGGGGTGAGCTGTTGGTGGCGGTGCAGTCGTGCCGGATGCCCTCTTGATCTGGACCCATTTGAGCCAACTTACTTTTTGCTTCTGGTCTCTGGTGTGGCTGACTGTGTCCTGCAGAAGGTGTCGGTCTGCATCGGTGAGGTGTCTCCTGTAGTTTTTTCTTGCCATGTTAACCCTATTGTTGAGCTCCTTCAGTCTGCTGCAGTAATACCAATGGCCTTGGTGTCGTCTGGCTGAGGGATTAGTCCTGGGGATGGCCAGATCTGCTGCTTCTTAAAGAGTTCAAACGAGTTTCTCGTGTACGCAGCCCTCATTTATGAGTGTGGCGCCAGTCTGCTGCTGCTGCTCAACTTGACATATTCTATTTGTCTTCTGAAAAGCTCTCAGTCTTCTTTTTGGGTGTTGTACCTCCATGTCAGCGGTGGAGGAGGGGGGAGCGTGTTGACAAAGAGAGCGGTCAGTGCGGCAGAGTGGTCGCTGGCGGGAGAGGGCTGCAGTTGCCAGTGGGCTGAGTCTTATAGGGAGAGGGAGAGAAAGATGAGGTCGAGTCTCCCTCCCTGTGCATGGGTTCGTTCACCATTATTGAAGGTAATGTCCGGCATGTCAAGCAGTGTGTGGCAGAGGTGTACCCTAACCTCATTTGTGGTACTCGTCGGTGTGAGGAAGGATTGGTGGGTATCAAAATCTCCCCATACCAGCGTGATGTTGTGTGCTGCACGGGGGAAGTGCGCCTTGTTCCTGACTCCCTGAATGTTCCATGATAAAAGTTTTCAGGGTGGCGCTGTTGTTGTCTCCCTTCATTATTGAACTGGACCTTGTTGAGCTTCCTAAGTCGGAAGGTCTGCCTCGGTGACCAGGTCTATGATATCCGTCTGTTCTATTTCCCGTTGAGACTTCTCGCTAATCCTCTCTCGACGACGGGATACAGGGAAGTGTGCTTCCTTTCTGGGGAACCTCGGGGCTTTCTTTTCTTTGCTGTGGCTGCGGTTGTCCTCACGTGGGGTTCTCTTTGGAGTGGAGTGCACCTCAACCGTTACTTATATTTGTTCCAGCGCGGGTGTGGGGTTGGGGTCGTTGACTGGAAGGGAGCTGTGGGTTTGCTGACTGGAACGGGAGCTGTGGAGTTGTTGACTGAAGTGGGGGCTGTGGCCACGTGTCCGGGTACGCTCCCCATCAGGGCGGAGAGCTGCCTCGCTTGGTTCCTGTGGCTCAACAGTGTTGTCAGACCTTCTGCGAAGTTGGTCAGGACCTTGCTTAGGTCCGACACGTGGATCATGCCACTCCGGATCGGCTGCTCGTTCTTCACCGATGTCTCGAGTGGCTTCTCCTGTAAGGCGTCGGGGAGCTCGGGGAAGTGTTTCGTATCCTGTGGGGACGGTGGCTGCTGCTGTTGCTTCTTCTTTTGCTGTCCTCAAACGAAGGTACTTGGAGGGGTTGGCTGGTATACGATGGCAGCTTGTTTGGTGGGTGCAGGGGGCGTGGACGTGCTGACGTGCACCCTCTTTGTTCGCTCGGGGCAGCCCGGGTTCCACGCGTTGGTGTTTCCCTTCGCAGTTGGCACATTTGGACGTTACTTTCTCGCTCTTCTTTAGTTTGGTGAGGCACAGTTCTGTGTTGTGCCTCATTGCGCATATGTCCTTGTTGGAGCACCTTGACTGCTGGTGCCCGAACCTCTGGCAGCGGTAACATCTGAGGGGTTCCGGCACGTAAGGCCTCACCTCGTATTTGCCTCAGACTTTTAAGCGTATGTGCCTCAGTGTAGTCCATAATGGGTGATGATAACCTGCCGAGTCTGTGCAGTTTTATCTGTCAGCGGAGTGCAGCGCTCCGCCTTCAGAACATTGGGGTAGTTTTCCAGGGGATCCAGGGGCAGTTCCTTGAGGTACTTCAGTACCAAGGATTTGGTCTCTTTCATGGTCGGGTCTAGTTTGGTGGACAATATGTTGCTGAAGTCCTTCAGAAGGATATCCATGGCACTGGCGGAGGGGTTCGGTCGGACTGTGAACTTGGCCATAGGTATACCCGTGATGATGGTATATGCCGACATTGCCTCTAAGCTCGCAATCCGAAACTTACGAAGCGCCGGAATTCAACTCGTGGTGTTGGCGGTGGTGTTGGTTGTGGTTGCGGCGGACGGGGCTCTGGGGGCGTCCTGAGAAACGCAGCTTCCTGAGGAGTTACGGTAGCGGGTTTTTTTTTCCGACTTTGATCCATCCTTCTTCGTCGGCGGTGGCTTTGCTGGTGGCGGTGATGAATGAGCAGTCAGGGACAGCGTCGGTGGTCAGAGCCGGGTCGGCGGTCGTCATCGCTTTTAAAGCCTCGTTGAGGCGCTTGAGGTTTTCAGCCTTCTTCGTCTTCAGGCGGTCGTCGTCTTCATGTTGTAAGCAGGGATCGGCCACTTTCGTGACGTCGCAGGCGGGGGTCCCGGTTTGGAAAGCGTGAGTCTTACCGACCGGACGAAGGAAGAGAAGAGATCTTACTTCAGAGGCTTTATGAAGAGCCTCCCCGAACAGCCCTGACTTCCTACGACCCTCAACCGTGGGTGTTCTGCACGATGACATAATCTCCCAGCGACTCGGTAGGCTGCTGCTGACCCTTTGTGAGTGCTCAAACCCACACTAAGTGAGGTGCACGTCACTCCGGGCGCTTCAGAGCGAATGCAGTCCCTACTCCCACCGTAGGATCCAGTAGGCCCCTGCACGACGGCGGAAAAGTAGTGAGAGAGAGAAAGACTGACTAAAATTCCACGGGACCAGACATGAATGCCAGAGACCCTCAGCAGCAGAAGGGGTTCTAAGGGGAGGTCCTAATGCCGTGGGAGAGTCTCCGTATATCTGTAAGGTAGCCAGCCACCACTTGTTAGACTGAGTTGGTGGAGATCGGATCTTTGTTCCTTCCGTGGTACTTAATCAAGATCAGATGGCCTTCACAGTTTTATTATAAAAAGAGGCTCGTACATCTGTAGCACTCTGGGCTTTATGGTCCTATGAAACACCTTGAGACACACTCGTGTATTGTGTGACGAGGTCGAGCAGAGTCCCCTCAGGTAGCACTGGCAGGGGTTATATTGGAGTCCGTCAACACCCATAGACACCGTATTCAAATAACAGATCAGCTCTTACGTGTTCAAACATCCTGATAAACGGTGGCCCATGAGAACAGCGAGTCCATGGGAATATTCTACGGGATGCAACTAAGTATATGTAATCACAGTAAAATGATATTAACAAACAGAAAAATTAATGGAATGCGTCCATAAGGCTTACATATCAACCGTACCCCTGCTTCCTCAGAAGTGTCAAAAACAAATTTACAGGAGAGGACGAAAGCTGGAAGCTATGCGATACAAAAATAGGTAAAATTGATAGTTTGAAACAAATACAACGATTAAAATTAAAGAGTCCTAGACCAGATGGTATATATGCGAGGGTCTTGAAAGAATGTAAGGAGGAAGCAAGTGTTCCGCTTTTATATGTGTTTAAACAGTCTCCAGAATCAGGCACAGTTCCTAAACAATGGAGGACAAATGTCGCTCCCATCTTTAAGAAAGGGGATAGATCCATTGCCTCTGATTATCGTTCTATCAGCTTCACATCTATTGTAGGAAAATATCTCGAATCAGTTATTGCAGACAAAGTACGGGAACACTTGAAGAATCATGATCTCTGGGACTCTCAACGTGGGTTTAAGAAAAGGAATGTCATTTCTCAGTAACTTTCTTTACTTCTTTGATAAAGTATTTGAAACTGTTGATTAGGGTAAGAGTCATAATACTGTATACTTAGACTTGAGTACATCATGAGCGTCTACTTAGAAGAATAGCGGCATACGGCATCGAGGATTATGTATCTAATTGGATTAGGGTGTTGCTCACTGAAAGAAAACAGGGTATGCAACAACCGAGTTACATCTGAGTGGAGCAATGTAGTCAGAGATGTTCCTCAGGGGTCAGATGAAAATTCAGTGAATTTGCAGAGGAAAAGAATGTACGGGTAAATGGAAAATGGAATTCAACATAAAGAAATATGCCGCAATTAGAGTGGTTAAAGGCAGGAAAAATGATTACATACTGGACAATATTACTAATGGCAGCGCAGATTACGAAAGAGATTTAGGAGTACTGGTGAGCAAGGATCTTAAGCCGCGGCAAAAATGTATTATAAGATGTTAGGTTTCATTGATAGGACTGTTAGCAATAAAACTCCTACAGTATTATTGTAACTTCATCTTGCCGTGGTGAGACCACGTTTGGATTATGCTGTACAGTTTTGTGTTCCATATCATACAGTTGACGAAAATGATCCTTGGAATTAGAAACCTCACTTATGAAGAAATATTAAAAAGACTGAATTTACACTCAAAAGGAGGAGGGCTAGAGGGTATATGATTAAAGTTTAAGATGGATGAAAGGCGTTGATAAAGGTAACATGAATAAAGTTCTTAGAATGTCGACACTGGATAGGAAAAGATATAATGGATTTAAATTAGAATGAAATAGATTCAGGTCGGATGTGGGTAAATATTGGTTCGGGAATAGGATAGCAGCTTTATGGAACAAGCTGTCAAGTATAGTAGTGGCCTCTCTTAGGGGGTCGCAAACTAGACCAGCTCAGTACTTGCGAGAGAGGCAGCAACAGCGGCAGCTTCGTGGCATTGTGACAGCGACTTCTGAAACCATAGCTCCGTTAAGTGGCTATGCAGTACAATTCTCTTAGCAGCTGAGAGTCGGGAGTTGTCTAAGCTAGTTTACTGGTTTAGTTGGACAACTGCTGAAGGGTGGTCAAGGACCGATACACAGCGGCAGTCTCCATCACCTGACTGCGGTCCTCTGCTGTCTACTGGCAGGAGTACAGTGTGAAACCTCCCGAGACGTCTACCCATGTCATGGCTTTTCGTTCCATGGCATCTGTTACCCAGATAAAAAAACCCTTTGGGAATTGCGTGCCACCCACTGTTCGCATATCGGGAGCCAACATGAGCCAAGGGGGAGCGGCTGATCACTGCTCTCACACTTCCCACATTGTGAGAATACGTTCGCCAGCTATTACGGCCGTAGAGTCTGCGAAAGGTGGGCACACGCCAACTTCTTTCTCCAGGAGTTGGCGACACGGCATGTCTTGTCTAAGGCAAGATGGTCCGAAGAGGAGATAAGAGTTCCTCGCAAGGCCAGAGGCGACGTTGGCAGCTGGTCTCTCTCTAGCAGCCGGACAGGGACTGAACCAGCGGTTACAGGCTACTGTTCCTTGCCGGCCGGTTGAGGCAGTCAAAGGCTTCAGACGGAAGGCGACCTATAAGTCCCTCGTTCAGGAGTTGATCCTGAACGTTAATCCCTACCACGAGAATGGTGTAGGTGGGGAGGTGGCGTGTAGTGTGTCGGGTGAGAGACGTTTCCCAGCAGACATCAGAGCCAACACGCGGAGTGGCACCCAGAGGGAGACACTACGCAAGAAGAGGCGTGTTCGTGCCAACTCCGGTGGGAGAGGGTCCACTGGTACAGGAGAGGGGGCTGTCCTCGATAGGAGAGAACCTGCAGCTCCTGGTGGTGATTACCCCACGGTTTTATCTGTCCCCGATGTTCCACGGGATCCCCAACCCCAATCAGTTACCTCTTTTGTCGCGAAACTGTCTTACCTCGACACGCCAGGGCCTGGCTCCCCGCTAATCCTATGTGAAGCGAGGAAGTGCTAAATGACCCCCTCGGGCATTTGTGCCGAGGAGACAGCCTCTACGCCATCAGGGTGGCCTCAAAACACGCCAAAAAGCTGGTAAGTTCCTTTGGCGCACCTTCACACCGCCAGGATCGTGGTGAGGGCGGAGCAGGACAACCAGCAAACGAAGGCAATGGACCCCGGACTGACGAGGTCCCTGTGCGCGGAAATCGGCTGCACAGGGAGCAGTGCAAAAAGGTACTGCGGCTTTATCGTAAGAATAAGTCGCTGACCGCTGGATTGGTCTTGAAAGGCGAGTGGGAGGTACCGCCAACTACGGGCCGGAAACCCTTTACACTTTTTAGGAAAT
>JAUTXX010003976.1:0-10135 GCA_032273605.1 Panulirus laevicauda
TGAGCATTATGATCAGTCACTCAAGGTCTTACTACTCACATCGTAAAGAATGGAAAACTTTATGAATTATTATAACTATTGTCCTTTGTATTCTAATGCTCCTCATATAGTCTTCTTTTTTTCCCCACAGGATATTAACTGTGCTCCACATCTATCAGATTAATTCACGAGCCAAAAGCTTTTATATATTCATTTTTATTTTTTCCGTGGCGAAAAAGAAAGAAATATGATGTATTTGCGTCATGCTTTATTTCTTCATCAAGGTACAACGCCCTTACTGAGGTCAGAATGACAGGTTACTCAGACTCAGGGAACCAGTTAGATTAGAGTCAAGACTTGGTCTGTCTAGATAGACATAGTGTTGTGGTATGATACGGTACGTTATTGTCTATTTCCTATGTACGATGTCTAGATAGACATAGTGTTGTGGTATGATACGGTACGTTATTTCTTATTCCATATGTACGATGATTAATCACCAGGTGCTAATAGGCAGCCTTTTGAGCTGATGATGAGAATACAAAGCCGTGTCCGGACATTCGCTGTATGCATGGAGTTGTTCACGATTTCTACATTCTCAGACCATTGTAGTAGTAGTAGTAGTAGCAATTAATTAGACAATAGTGAAGACAATAGTGAACGTGAGTTTGCTTCTGGGAATACGTTATATCAAAAATATTAGACGTCATGAAATGTTAAGTAACATCGAGTTATGCCAGGAATACCATATAATATAATCAGATCTCCCTCCCTCCCCACCCCCGAGTTCATCACATCATAAATCGAAAAATTAAAATCAAATTAGAAGTGTTATGGAATGGGAACTATGTCACGATAATGGAGTTCAGAGGCGAGGCAATGAAACGGAAACACTGCCAACGAGGCAACGAGCGAATTGCTTGACAAATCCCAGCGATAATCCTCTTTGTGTATAATTACCCTGGACGCGTTGCTCCATGCCACCTACCCGTATTAATCAGATCTAAACCTATAAACGTTAAAGAGAATTGACTCCTACAGTACATTAGAAACGATCCAGCATCGATTGCTTAATACCACTTCAATCTAATCCCATTTGTGGATAACTGCATTACAAAACATTGAAAAAAAAATATGAGACAAAACCCGAAAAATTATTACAAACGAGTGAAACTTTTAAAATGTCTTTCAATTCTGTGTTTGTTATAGAGTAAATTCTCCATTTCCCAACACCACGCAGTGTGGCACGAGCCAATTTCACGTTTCCCTACAACTTTGTACATCGATGAGATGTCTATGAGTCGAACTGTAGCATCCTTGGGACCAGAGTGTGGGAGAGCCTTCGACCGGTACGTCGCTATAAGAATGCACTCTTGCTACATTTTGTTGAAAAGGAATATAATAGACTGTAGGACCGTCATAAGTCAGTTAAACACAATGTATCAAACAGTATTTTCTCGTCAGATTCCCTCCCATCTCTTAGGGACAAGGATGTGGTATAACACCTTACTTGTGTAGAATATAATCCTCCTCATTCATGCAATAGGTTAATAGTTTCATATCTGTTCCAATACTGAACAAAAAGAAAAAAAAAAAGGAATATAATGCCGGATTCAATGATCCCCCTAGAGGTTCTGATCTCATTATACTCTGACTTTTGTTTTCCAGTGGCGTGACTCACGAATTATGAAGGAATTACAAAAAGGGGGAATTAAATGTCATTATGTCTCCGCAGTCCTCCATCACCTCTTGGGGAGGGGGTGGGGGTGGAAGAGAGAGAGAGAGAGAGAGAGAGAGAGAGAGAGAGAGAGAGAGAGAGAGAGCGCTAGTGTAGCGTTCTATTAATCGTACCCTGAGTTTACTCAGAATATTCACGTTCCAAAGATTCTCTTACGAATACTTGGGAAACTTATTACTTTACTCTGGACACAAGAGAAATTACCAGTCGCCAGAAATTACAAAAGAAAAAAAAAGCCGAATAATCTGTCTTTGAAAACTGTTTGATTAATGTAAGATACGTTTCTGGTTTGATGATTATTTTTAAGCCTCATTTTTATATCTCTTTCTACGTATCAACAGCAAGATTATCTGGGGTACTTTTGATATCAAAACTTAGCACGAAATACATCACATTATTTACATTGCGAGTGGCTTTTCTTTGAGGAGGAATTCACCTCACAGGTGTAGTAGAGTATGATCGTACCAATCTAAACCTAATTTGACAATCCAGAAGTCGCTTCTAAATACACCTCATGATACCTTAATAGAAAACCTATCACACTGTAACCATAAGACTACATTGTCACAAAACACTTTGAAAATTTAAATCTAGATCATGAATACACATACATAGATTCATATCAACTGAAACAGATAACTGAGATTAGAAGATTAGAGTAAAATGTAAGAAATGCACATAGCTTTATATAGTATCAAGTACATATCGACCAAACAAAGACATCTCTGGATAATTTCGCAGTACAAACGTACAAGAATGATTACTGCATTTTCTTTTTCTATACTAGGTCTCTAATTGGTTACAAGGCACTTCGAGTCTTGCACGTATGGAACAGAGATGTTCACCGATTTATAATCAAGGTACATTGCTTAAAATCAGCGAGGAGACACGCACCTGAAGGAAATAGAATTTAACTTAATATTTACTGCTGTGTTGGAGAAACTGCAGCTGACTAAATGGAATGGGATGGCAAATTGATCTGCAGATTCGTCAAGGGACTTTAGATGTACATTAATTATATCTCATTATACTGTCATGGGTGTAAGGCTTGTGTGCGAGTAGGAAGAGAGGAGAATGAATGGCTCCAAATGAAGGTTGGTCTGCGGAAGGGGTGTGTAATGTCACCATGGTTGTTCAATGTGTTCCTTAACCAGTCGTGTGTGAATGTCGATAGGGTGTCAGTTACTTCACTGAGGACACGGAAAGTGATCCTTGAGCATGGTGTCAATCGTGTGATTATTGGTTCCGGAATTACCATATATACCCTCATTGTTGAGGGACTATAAGATAGTAAAGGTGAACAGCATAATACTTTACATTAGGTCAAAACATAAATCTTATACAGGAGGGACTTTCTCATCACATCTAGTGCTGACGGTAAAATTCAGAAAGAGAATTTTGAGTATATACGTCACACTATCTTATTTCACTTTACCTCTCACAAATTCCCAGATGTCTAATCTGGATAATCAGGTTACAAAGATACATTCATTATATGCGTTTTGCAATTACTTTTGTCTAATGTAAGTGATACTGTAGTGCCTTAATCTTATGCCACAGATACATTCATCAATACATTTACTACATTTTGATACATCTAATACATCTGTTAATTCTTAATCATGGTGATACTGCATTTTAGACTTAGTTTTTGCCTTGGACGTAATGTGGCATATCCGTTCGCCCTGGTTCTGTGCAGTTACTTCCACATTCCAATATCAATTTGGTTAAGTGGTAATAGACCTCGAGGAGGAGCTTATGCCACACTCAGGTAATTACAGAGACAGACAGAACAGACAGATTTAGGTGATTTATATCAGAGCAGTGTGGAGGGTATGTATCATCTGGAGGGGCATAGATACATGATGGATCAAAGAGGCTTTATGATATAGAACATATATATATATCAGGCTATATAAATCGAATAGCAAACGCCATGAGGACATATAAATCGACTGGAATAGCGAGTGATATCAAGGTATATAAACTTATTTGGATAGAAACCGGTATTAGACTATATAAATCGAGTGGAATAGCAAACGAAATTAAGATATATAAACCAATTGGGATAAAAACCTATATTAGACTATATGAATAGACTGGAATAGATTCATAGTTAAATCAGGAATGTATAAAAACCTGGCCAAATTATATGAGAGTCATCCATAGTTACACGAGGATTGTATAAAAATCATCCACAGTTATAAATTCCTTGTTGTTTAACAGTTTATCTCATTTTACAATTGACAAAAAGCCGAGAGTTGCCATGCATTGTAAAAGCCTCAAATAATCTTATCCTCATCATGGTTAACAGCACTAATGCTCCTCGGGACATTCTGGTCAAGGCCAATGTGGTTTCCCAATCCCGCTATCAGTGACTGGGAAACGCGCAACAGAAAATGTCTGCTGTATTGGTCAGGCTGGATGTACGTACCCTGGGGTCGACGCATTATCAACCATATTGCTACAAGGGGCGTCTAAATAAACATGGTATAACCCTCAAAGCTGATGATATGAATAGAGAAACACCTATATCATAGCATCAAGCACGGATAAACAACGTCTCCGTGTTCTACAAGCTGTCCAAATATACGTGATAGAGCCCCATCCATACGATCTAACACGATGGCCACAATTCCCCCCTAGTTGATGGTCGACCAATTCGACGGCGAGGAAAAGACGCCTAATCAACGTTAGCTGCAGCACCAAACTCTTCCCTTTTATATCCCAGGAGATCCGAGAGGATTAGGCTAATGAGTGAGGTCACACCACATGACCATGGGACGGGCTGACATCTGGCTGTGTCACTCCATGTCTTTCCCCATGTTTCTTCTCCCTCCTTCCCCAACCAAATCCCCTATACACGACCTGTCTTTCGTACTATCTCTCAGAATTGGCCTTTAGTTCTATCTCTGCCTTCCTACGATGATGATTGTAGATTTATATATCCATGTACATATTCATACTTGCTTGGCTTCCTCTATTCCAGGCGCTACCCCGACTCCACAGGAAACAGCATCGCTACCCCCTGCTTTAGCGAGGTAGCGCCAGGAAAACAGACAACAATGGCCACATCGTTCACACACAGTCTCTAGCTGTCATGTGTAATGCACCGAAACCACAGCTCCCTATCTATCCCTTACAGATTCGGCACATGAAAAAATCAACACCGTACCTATATGTCGTACTCATTTACCCTCAACCGTTACATCATTCCGCAAAGACGTTCATGATTTTAATTATATTTCTTTACGCTACTAGCTAACCCATGGGGTAAAAAAAAATCCTTAAATGATTTTATTAGAGCATTTACATTCTATACGGAGCCTTTGAACGGGTTTTAAAGGGGGGTACACTCTGAAGTATTATCAGATCGGATTATATATTTTTTTCTAATCATAAAGCATTATCAAACAATTTTGTAATATTCATCACCATAATCACTGTCATCAGTAACACCATTATTCTTGCTCATCACATCGACTTCAAAATCGGGTTGGCAATCAAGCGTTGCAGACAACGCACGACTGAGCCTAACATCAACCTACACCCTGGGAAGCAAGGTTATAATTATCAACCATTAGGATATTGCAGCAGTCCAAGAACAACGACCCCCATCATCTATATGTTTCTGATATTCCTTTAATACAAACAGCATCAATTGGACAAAATCTAGTTTTAAACTTCTGGAAGCTTCTCGTCCTCCCGTCCACATTATTCAGAAGCCTCGCCCGTAATAGCTACCTCATGTTAGCCCTACGAACAGCCGTACTTGCGTCTCTCAACGCTTCTCATTTCCCCGTAAGACATGAACACAAACATGAACCACAGTTTCATATCATCCTTTGTATATAATACCAGATGATGGAAGATAGTCACATGAGTAAAGGACATCTCACAAACTTTCGTACGTTGAAGAGAAAATAAACCACGTCTTGCGGTGGGCCACAGGTGATAATATAAAAGGCGGAAACCTTCAACAACTTCATTATGGAAGAGGTGGACGAAAAATGGAACTCCTGTATGGTAAGAAACGAATACCAACAACACGGCAGTGGAGTGGAGAAAGCCCTGCGAGTAGGTTAGGTTAGGTTTGCATCTGAAACTCACGTCACATATGTTCACATTATATAGTGTAAGAAAGGGATTGCCAGGTATATTGTATAGTCTTAAGATTTTATTAGTCATACCCTCCTCTCATGGAGATGTAGCTTTCGCCTATGCTCAGGGCTGGGACATGTTCTTTGCTGATCAAGGAGTGGATTGTTTTACATCCTAGTCAATATCTCAAGACGGCAAATGAGCAAAATTAGGCGTAGTGTCCCACGTGTTTTACGTAGTACGTTGGCTATTTTGTGGAGGATTTGGATGAGAGACTTGACTGGTGTTCCTACCGTTTTCTTATAGTTTACGTGATACATATTCACTCCAATGACAAATATTTCCCAATCACAATGCTTAACTACGGTCATGCACTGCCTTAACAGTTGGTAGGGTAGACTGGAACAGTTCTAGCATATGGAAGATAGTATACCTAACCTTAACCAGGATGTGGTTACACCTACGCTTACAGGCGTCGGCCTCAAACAGCCTGACTGAAACAAAAAAAAAGAGCTTGGTCCTTGACAGTGATGTCCGGCTAGAAGCTTCACCTTTGAAACCATCAGAAGATATAAAAACGAATAAGATAAGGTCCCAGAGCCAACTGTTGACTGAGAAGACTTCAAAACTCACCGTTAGGTTAACGTTAGATTGATACACACACACACACTACTTACATAAAAAAAACGTAAAGCACAACAATATACCATTCTTCGTAACCACCTCAGTGTGATTAACTATTTGTGCAATAGTTGCAGAGATGTCTCAAAACTTGCTTTTGCACAAGCCGGGAATTTTTAAATCGTCAAGAATAGTTGTGCGACATACAAACTGTTAAGTATCAAACGTAAGATGGTGAGGGTGTGTCAGTTGTATGAATGTTTATAACCCGCGTGTGCGATAGATAGAAAGAACAGAAACTAACCTAGGCCAGGGAAGGGAACCTGACAGGCAACTGCAGGGCTTGGTCATTAACTGACATTATTAAACCCTCCCGTTAACCAGGCAGCAGCAATTCCTTGCTCGGTGATTGCCTGCCACCCAATACATGTCATAGTATTACTCTTTGCCAACACAAAACTATATCAACGAATGTTTTAAAAGCACTATACTATACTGCACTAGATTTCGCAAGCACATTGATTTACTGCACTACGCTTTACAAGCGGAAAAATATATAGCTACGCTCTGCAAGCGCAAAAATGTATATTACTACGCTCTACAAGCGCAAAAATATATATATTACTACGCTTTGTAAGTATGATTTGTACACTTGGTAATTATAACAATATAATATAATAAACTTGGCAAGCACGTCTAAATAACATACTATTTATCTTCCAACTAACCTTCGAAAGTACAGTATTATACTGTCTAAATAAGACGCTTTACAGCACAGTAATATAGTCTAAATAACATACTATCTATCTGCCTACCTACTATGCTTCGCAAGCACAATATATCGTCTGCCTAACGATGATTAACACTAAGCCTGTCTCCCGGGAGCGGGCGAAAGAATCATTTATGCCTCCAGCTCATAATGCTGCAAAGACCGAATGATGCAACGTTAATTGTGCCATTCATTTAATCCTTGAGCACGGCGGGAGGACGCTCTGAGCGCGGTGGTATAACCCTTGAGCACAGCGGTAGTACGCTCTGAGCACGGTGGTATAACCCTTGAGCACAGCGGTAGGGAGGTCTGAGCACGGTGGTATAACCCTTGAGCAAGATGATAACAACCCTTGAGTGCAAAGGCGCGACCGTTGGTGGTGTCCTTCGATCCGACCCGGTATGATGGCGTGGCCTGTGAACCTAACCCGTAGTAAAGAGGGCCAAGCCAACATACCCATGGACTACACCGTGAAGAGCAGCAGCAGCGCGTTCCATCTTCCAGCCCTTCTTCACCAACCGACGCGCGGTGGCCAATAACAAATTTAAGACCTGCCGAAGATGCTCACAAGCGATAAGATTCGTATAATGTTCTATTTTATTCCATTTTTCTTGCGGGTCCAGTTACACTACCTTCTTGTCCTTTACCATCAACTCTAAAAACCTTTCGGCCTGGTTTTAGCAATGTATTTCAA
Source organism: Panulirus laevicauda (assembly GCA_032273605.1). Lineage (NCBI taxonomy): Eukaryota > Metazoa > Arthropoda > Malacostraca > Decapoda > Palinuridae > Panulirus > Panulirus laevicauda. The sequence continues at coordinate 7,903 of JAUTXX010003976.1, forward strand.
CACAAAATGTCTTTTTAACCAAAAATATACAATGCGGGGGAGGAGAGCTCAATGGATCAGCACCACAAACAGTTGCAAAGTACCACCAAACACCTTCGAATCCTTCATTTAGAAACTAATATATAATTACACTTGGCAAACCTACGTCAAATTTAATCACGAAACGAGTTTAAAAAGAATATCAAAGTGATTATACCTTACATATGATACGATGGTTAACGCACTGATATCCTAAATCACAACACCTTATTGTTAATAACAAGACACGTGAAATTTCAAGTTTGTATCCACTTTTTGCATCCAGTCGGTATTTTATTCACCATATGAAACTAGTATGTAATGAAGCTCACATAATGAATCAACTTTGCACAAGAGTTTGAATAAGACCCTGTGCGACCTCTGTAATCCATTTGCTGTACCTTTCAGATAATAAACATTGGATGCAAAATAAATTTGCCGGAGACAACGGCACAAACCACAGTCCTAAGTGTGTGCCCATGCCTCATCCGAGATGGCCTAGTCTGACAGGCCGCTGGAAGCAACATGCTTCCATTTATCATATTTTGTCCTGGTTGATTTGTGCAACCCCGAAAAAAAGAGGTCAATAGTTCGAAGGTCTCCCTAATATTTGCAGGAATGTTAAACAAACATGGGCTTCTGTCATTGATTCAAATTTTCTTAATACTTCCAACATACCTGCTTTCCTGTGGCTGGAATTTACACGTTCTCTCCGGACTGTCATTCAAGCAAGGGATTTCGTCTTTGATGTAGGTATGTTTATAATTTTGCATCTCTTGCGTTGTTGTAACGGTACAGTCTGAGAGCTTACATCCTCTTTCAATAACTTCAATGTCTTACTCAAGTGATGCGCGTGATACCGGACATTTGAAAGTGTTCTACACAATTCTATTTTCAGTTCTGAATGACAGCACAATCGCAGGTCCTCTTCATCTTCACCACCCTCGAAATGAATTCAGCTTTGTTTGCAAGAGGAAAGCCCACGAGGTCAGGACAACAGAACAGCACCGTAAATTTCACACTCATAAAAGGCTTATAAGCCTTGGATACGTTGACCTGGCTTTTGACCATACCCTTACAGGTCAGATCAAAAGGTCAAGCCATCATACTCAGGGAGTAGTCCTGTGATACCCATGAAGGTAGAAAATATACTGGTAGCTAATGGCAAGTTACAGCTGGCTAGCTAAGCCATACAGACTGTGTACTTCAAGAACTGTTATTTCAATTGTATCCAAGTAAGTCCGAGGACATCTTGATCATATAAGGGAAACAGCGACTTTACTTTTTTTTCAAATTACAAATAACTCTAATGGTGTTAAAACTGTTGTGAGACACCTATTCTTACCGAAACAATCCAATAACGATTAACAGTGCAGTGTGTGAGCTAATATCCAAAGGCTTTCCTGATTTGCATTACAGCTACCATGGATGTTTCGACACAGAAAAATAACACTATTCAACATTTTTCTGAACGTGGACAACCGAACAAAAAACAATAATAAAAAAAGTCATTACCTTGTCATTATCAGTTGATAATCTAATATTCACCGCCATAGTTCAAACGTTAAATATCACACATGTTCCAGAAGGCACCGGTGGTGTGGAGCGGCAGGAGACATGCTACCTCGGAGCCGGTCTGTCTGTTGGTCAGTCACATGACTTCATGCTTGTACACTACAACACAACGGGTCCCGCTGAGGCGGAATCTGCTTATATCCTACAATCATCATGCCCAAAAATAAGTTAAATTTTATTCCATTTTTTTTCCTACTACCTTTAAAAAGGTAACTCGTAGATCGTAACATATGCGCTGCCAAACTTCGACTTTCAACTTATCTATTTCTCACTTCCCAAGTTCTCCTCGCAAGTAAAAAAAAAAAAAAGAGTGGAAAGAATCAAACCTTCAGACAATAACTAAATGATAAATGGATGCCGCTGCAATGAACGAGCAAAGACAAGCTGCAATGGTCGACTGCACACACCTCGAAGCAGCATACGCCCGACAGCACAACCCAGCAGCTGACGCTTTGCTGTCCTCGCCGTACTCCCGCCTGTAAAAGTATATCATGATGTACGTGACCTTCACCTTGACTTCACAACCCTATAATCAACAGGGAAGCCTCCCTGGGGTCACCAGCAGTGCATACAGCAATTGCGTTGAAATGAAACTATCGTTCTCGATGTGAAGGCGCCGACCGGGCGGGTTGGGAAAGAT
>JAUTXX010003987.1:0-10135 GCA_032273605.1 Panulirus laevicauda
ACGTGGGAGACAGCGATTATGTATAATAAATAAATAAATACATATATAAATATATAAATAATGAATAAAAAAAGAACAACTGTCAGGTGCAATAGATGAAAGTGATTTTACGACATGTTTGGTTTCAACGTGGAGACATGCCTCACGTTGGAAGGAAGCGGTCGGTCAGACACCAGACCATGGTGGAGGAGGGAGGGGTCCGTTAGACACCAGACCATGGTGGAGGAGGGAGGGGTCGGTCAGACACCAGACCATGGTGGAGGAGGGAGGGGTCGGTCAGACACCAGACCATGGCGGAGGAGGAGCTGATGACGACTGCACGGAGGCGGGAGGCTGTGTGTGGACCTACGGAATGGAGAGGGAACGACTCCCTAACATGTCGGCACATTCCATTTTCTCTTAATAGATTCGGAGGATGATATAAAGCTTCTATTGTTCTATGTCACGGGCATTGTCTTAAAGTTATATAAATCATTATCAAAGTAGTGTAAAAATTATAGTTATTACTTCTCTGTACAGAGAAGGAAGCTTGTTATGTTAATACAATCCTTTTCGAAGCTGGAGCTAAACTGCTGAAACGTAGAATCGTTCTCTCTCTCTCTCTCTCTCTCTCTCTCTCTCTCTGCCCTCGCCTGGTGGCCAGAGATGTGCACTGGTTTCTCACATACATAATCAGCTTTGTATTTGCCCTTACTGTTATTATCATCTGTTCTGGATCAATGGATATAGCGAGGTAGGAAGGTAGAGGCCATGTTTGTAGAAGGAAAGAGAGCAATGTTTATAATGCAAATTTATTGATTAAATTAGAATAGATGTGTGTGTGTGTGGAGTTTACCAGACCGTCGTCCATCTTGTGTTACGATCATAACTTGTACTTAGTTTGTTATCGGATCATAACTTGTACTTAGTTTGTTATCGGATCATAACTTGTACTTAGTTTGTTATCGGATCATAACTTGTACTTATTTTGTTATCGGATCATAGCTTGTACTTATTTTGTTATCGGATCATAACTTGTACTTATTTTGTTATCGGATCATAACTTGTACTTATTTTGTTATCGGATCATAACTTATACTTATTTTGTTATCGGATCATAACTTGTACTTATTTTGTTATCGGATCATAACTTGTATTTATTTTGTTATCGGATCATAACTTGTACTTATTTTGTTGTCGGATCATAACTTGTAATTATTTTGTTATAGGATCATAACTTTTATTTTTGTTGCGAATTTATGCATTAGAGGAAGGGAAAGAAGGGAGGAGTTTGTTGACTCTGGGAGTCGCAATGTCAGCAGTGATAAAGAGTGAGTTGTTAGTGTCTGAGGCTCCTACAGGCTTATATAACAGTAATATTTTCTTGTAAAACTTTTGTTTCCGGGGACCTCCACATTGTCGCGAAGAATGAATCCGTGTTAGTTTATTCTGTATACTGAACTGAACAGGATGTTGTTTATGTGAAATCTTCTGTTAGATGTGAAAATGTAATGCTTGATTCTAAACTATTTATCATGTACACAGTTGCTTTCGGTTCACACCAAGGAATAATTAATGACTATAGGATCAAACATCTGGTGCAACGCTTTAATAGCCGCCCCATCATTACTGCAGGCAGGGGCCTCGTTTTGCCTCGCCACCTGTCCGAGTTATCTACGTGCAGCTTGAGGTGTGACGCTGGTGTCTTACTGGCGTGGCGTGGCGATTGGTCTGTCCCTGGTGTATTGCTGGTGTGTTGATGGCGCGTCCATGGTGTGTTGCTGGTGTGTCCATGATGTGTTGCTGGTGTGTCTATGATGTGTTGCTGGTGTATACATGACGTGTTGCTGGCGTGTCCATGATGTGTTGCTGGTGTGTCCATGATGTGTTGCTAGTGTGTCCATGATGTGTTGCTGGTGTGTTCATGATGTGTTGCTGGTGTGTTCATGATGTGTTGTTGGTGTGTCCATGGTTCGCTTGAGGACGCTCTTAACGGTCTTGGTGAAGTGTGAAGTTAGTTAGGTGTAGCGGCACCAGGAGTCATTGATGACCTCGTGGGAGGAATAGAAAAGATGGGAGAGAATACATATCGTCAGGACGGTAGAGATAAGAAGCAATGAATAACTACAGGAAAGTTGAACCTGCAAGATTAGCTGAAGGCAGGTGGGTGGGGGGAACTATCGAGGGCGGTGGTGTGTTCAGTGTAGTTTTGACCCCCGGAGCACTGCGCGACGACCCTCGTCAGAGCACTGCGCGACCACCCAGGCCAAAGGCCGGGCCATCGTGCCCATCGTGGGTCGTACCGTCGCTCATGGTACGACCGTCGTCCTCAAGGTGTTGCTATAAGGCAGAGGCGGGCTGCACCGATGGTAGGCGGGGCAGTAAGTGAGGTAGCTATGTCTCACACATACAGGCTGTAGCTTACTGACAGTTTGAGGGCTGGTGGCCATATGTGCGAGTTTCTGGACAGTGTCCGGGCAGTGATCTTCGGTTCAGAATAGTTTCCAGGCTGCAGCAGTGACTTCTGAACAAATTCCGGGAGTTATGTTTGGTGGGGGAATAGTTTCCAGGTTGCAACAGTGACTTTTGAACAGTTTCTTGCCAGTGTTCTGTGATTCGGAATGGTTTTCAAGTTGTAACAGTGACTTGTGAACGGTGTTGTGATTTATGGTGTAGAATGATTTCCAGGGTACAACAGTGACTTCTGAGCGGTGTCGAGTCGGTGATTTTTGATTCGGATTGGTTTCTAGTTTGTAACAGTGACTTCTAAGCAGTGATCTTAGACTGTTAAATAACTTGAAGGTAATTATTGAGGCTTATGCAAAATGTCAGGGTTGCAGACAAATGTCAGGGTATATGACTGCATTACAGTTTCAGGTTCTGAGATGCTTTAGTAACTTCACGTGTTGGGACCACAGTCAGGTGAAACACTTCCTGAGCAGTAAAGGTCAGGGGTATGTAGACTGGAGGACGAATATGGCTGATGGATAGTAGATCAGCGACCATGACTTACGACGACTGTTAAGGCATTGAGAGACATATTCTTGAGGCACAGGATAAGAGAAGAAAGTGGTGAAGACGCTGCTGGAGGATACACGCCGGAGGAATGTTCCTGTTTGAATGACTGTATGAGAAACATACACATTGACGGTATGACACAAGTGTAGGGACACAGGCAAGTATAGTTTTGTCACACCAGTATATGGGAGGTATACACTCCCACGGGCAATGTGTTTGAGAGAGTGTAGGTGTGTAGCAAGTGTATGTGACCGTACATATGTTAAGAGAGTCATACTGTTGTTACTGGTGTAAATATAGTATAGGTGTGTACATGGTGATCAACAGCCCAAATGAGTGTTTGTGTCTGGGTTTATAAGTCTTATCTGTCTATCTGCCTGTCTATCTATTTATCTGTCTATACATCCTGTAAAGAGAGGAAGACGGAGGTGGAGGCCTTGATGTTTGTGGTACCCCGGCAGCTTCTCGCCAGTGCATGCATGACGTCACATGGCACCGGTTGACCGTCATACACGAGGTTACTGCGGTGCTGCACTGCCCGGAGTGGTAAGGGAAGGCACTGCCAGGATGGTTGAGGGGAGACACTGCCAGGAGCAGTGAGGGGAGGCAGTGCCAAGATCAGTGAAGATAGGCTCTGCGAGGAGTAAAGAGGAGGCACAGTCATGACTAGTATAGATAAGCACTGCCAGGAGCTGTGAGGGGAGGCACTGCCATGATCAGTGAGGGTGGGCACTTCCTGGAACTGTTAGGATAGGCACTGCCAGAAACCATGAGGGGAGGTACTGCCATGATCAGTGAGGGTAGGTACTGCCAGTAGTGGCGAGGGGAGGCACTGCCAGGAGCTGTTAGGGTAGGCACTGCCAGGAGCCATGAGGGGAGGGACTGCCAGGAGCTATGAGGTGAGGTACTGCTAGGAACCATGAGAGGAGAGACTACTAGGAGGTGTGAGGTGAGGCACTGCTAGGATGGCCGCAGCGCCTGCCTCCAGTATGTGTTGGGTTAACATATGGGAGGGATGGGTCAGACGTGCTGGTCCAGGTGCTCACGATGGTCTGAGGGATGGTACCGACCGTGTTAATGTTGGACACACGATGTTCAGGTGGTAGTGGTGATGGGGGTAATTCCATGAACGGTAGATAAATAGGTATTGGGTGAGCGCGGCCACGGGTTAAAGCTGACAGACCCTGTGTAAGACGGAGGGCAAACACTGGCTGCCATAATCAGGATAATAGCAGAATAAATCTAGCGGGAGACGCCTTGTTTACCAGCGGCGTACCCGGCCAGGCTGGGGCTAATATTGACAACTGTGGCAGCTGGAGTGCATGAGATGCCCGGCAGTGGGTCGGGTAGGGCGGCAGACTGATCTCCCTTACCCACACACATGACCTGCATGGTAACTCAACCACCTCTGTTATCTCTGCGAGTCAGGGGCTGGGAGCTGGCACCAAAGGAGAGAGAGAGAGAGAGAGAGAGTAAAGATAGCATGACCTCGGCGAGCCTGAGCGTGTGAGAGGCGGTTGAGTAAGTCATCCACGCCGGATGTGGGAGTGGGCGTGTGGCAGACCTGAGCCCTGCGTCATGTCATCCAGGCGCATCATCTGCTCTCTCTCCTCTGTGCTGCTGCTGCTGCTGCTGCTCCTGCTCTCTTCATCTCCTGCCTCTCTGCCTCGTTCCCTGTTCTCTCACCCCCTAACCTCCTCTGTGCTCTCTCTTTCCCTCCCTCACTTTCTCCCTCTCTCGTCCACCGTCACCACCACAGCAGTGCCCAGCTGTCCCCTCTTTCCATCCCCGCCTGTTCCGATGTTCCACCCTCCCACCTCACCCACGACTGAGCACGACCTTTAGGTGTGATGGTGTGGCCCTTAAACTGACCTTTAAGGGTCGAGTCACAGGCCAGGTTGTCGTATCCAAGGGTCGTACATATATGCTTGAAGGCATTGGTGCAAGTTTAGGAATGTTGGTTGACGTGTGATGATAGTGGTGGTATGGTTGATGGCACACAAGATGGTTGATGACGGCAGAGATGGTTGTGATGGTAGGTCTTCTGGTTGTGGATGATGGTGGCTATTGGTAGTGGTGATGGTGTGGATGATGGTTGTTTTGGCTGTCGATGTTGGTGATGGTGGATGGTTTTCTCTGCTGATGGCTGTGGTGGAGGATGTTTGGTGGCGATTGTTGTTGTTGTTGACGGCGGTGTTGGTGGGCATCGTTATTGATGTCTTTGATACTGATGCTTTATGTTGGTGATACCCGGGATGGTGGTGGGGCTTGATGTACCCATGTTGTGATTGTTGATGATGTTGGTGGTAGATGATGGCAGCTTGGACGGTTGTTGATGTTGGTGATGGTGGCAGTTGATGGCAGCTTGGGTGGTTGTTGGTGATGTTGATGGTAGATGGTGGCAGCTTGGACGGTTGTTGATGATGGTGGTGGTAGTTGATGTCAGCTTGGATGGTTGTTGTTGTTGGTAATGGTGGTATGAGTTGTTGGCAGCTTGGAGGGTTATTGTTGAGAGTGGTGGTAGGTTGGAGGTTCTTATTGTTGGAGGGATGATGGTTGCAGGTTGGAGAGATTTTGGTGGTGATGTTGATAGTTGGTGGCAGGTTGGAGGAGTGTTTGTGGTGATGGTGATACTTGATGGTGGGTTGGAGAGATGTTGGTGGTGATAGTGAAAATTGATGGCAGGTTGGTGGCTATGGTGATAATTGATGATAGGTTGGAGAGATGTTGGTAGTGATAGTGATAATTGATGACATGTTGGAGAGATTTTGGTGGTGAGGGTGATAAGTGATGGCAGGTTGGAGAGATGTTGGTGGTGATGATGATAATTGATGGCAGGTTGGAGAGATGTTGGTAGTGATGGTGATCATTAATGACAGGTTGGAGGAGTGTTGGTAGTGATGGTGATAATTGATGACAGGTTGGGTGATTGCTGAAGTGTTAATGCAATACGTGTCACTAGTCCCTCCCCCCCCTCCCCCTCCCCGTAATAATGACCTGCTCTCCACTCGCCTTACTCCCTGTGCCCTTAATTAGCCCGGCCATCATGATAATTAATAGCCTCCCTTACCCATAATCAATAACTAGGCTGTAATTACCGTGCCGAGCTCCCTATCATTCACTTCCTCAGAGTAAACGCTGGAGCGTCTTCATTATTCTCTTAATTATTTACTTAAATTCACAAATGATATGCGTATCTTTGTCTAACTGACAATCCAAAGATTGATTCTAAATTAACCGAGAAGAGAAAGTAACGAGCCTTAATTAGCAGAATTTCATCGGTTAATTGGAGGCGCGGGAGATTATGATCCTACCCAGTAGCGTGGCTGGGAGGTATGTTATCATACTTAGCATGCTGGTAATGAGGCACCGCCGCCACCCTCTCCCGCAACCCATCATTGGTGTCCGGAAATTAAGTCCTTTGAGGCCCACTGCACGACCTCTGGTGGAGGTGGCCCGGCCCTCGACCTGACCATCAAGGGTAAGTCGAAGATCACAGCATCATCGGCAGAGACTGCACCGTCATGTTCAAGGTATTTTCGTGCTCAAGGGCCTTGTTTTTCTTGTTCTAGACCTGAATCGTCGTGTTCAAAGACCGTATCGTCGTGTTCAAAGACCGTATCGTCGTGTTCGAAGACCGTATCGTCGTGTTCGAAGACCGTATCGCCGTGTTCAGGACCGTGTCGTCTTGTTCATGGCTTGTATCGTCGTATTCAAGGGACGTGTCGTCGTGATCGAAGGCCGTATCGTCGTATTCAAGGACAATATCGTCGTGTTCAAGGGCCGTATATTCGTGCTCAAGGGCCGTATCCTCGCGCTCAAGGGCCGTATTCTCGCGCTCAAGGGCCGTATCCTCGCATTTAAGGGCCGTATTCTCGCGCTCAAGGGCCGTATTCTCGCGCTCAAGGGCCGTATCCTCGCGCTCAATGGAAGTGAGGGAGCACGGGAGGCAGGCAGGTGGAGGCGCGTCATCGTACTGTATGTCCTGCCCTCGCCAGGGTGCGCTGACCCTTCTTCCCCCACGCTGACTCAGGTGGTCTTTGGATCAGGCAAATAGTCGTATCTTTCATGGCGGTCGTTAGTTGTGGTAGTGGCACTGGTCAGTGGTCATAATGGCAACGGTTAGTAGTGCTGGCAGTAGTTAGTGGTAGGAATAGGGGCGGTTCATGGTGTTAGTGGCAACCGTAGTAGTTGTGGCAGCATTTATTGCAAGAGTGGTAGTTATGGTAGTTGCACCGGTGAGTGGTTGTAGTGGCAACGGCTAGTGGTAGTTACAGCAGCTAGAAGTAGGGAGTAGGAGTAGGGAAGGTTAATGTCGGTATTGGCGCTGGTAAGTGGTCGTCGTGGCAACGGATAACGGTAGTGAGTGGTGGTGGTAGTGGCAGTTGTGAGTGATTAGAGGCAAGTAAGTGGTTAGTGGTGATGAGTTGGTAAGTCTTCTTTCTTGGTTAGTGGTGATGGGTTGGTAAGCCTTCATTCTTGATTATTGGTGATGGGTTGGTAAGCCTTCTATCTTGCTTTGTGGTGAAGGGTGGGTAGGCATGCCTTCTTGGTTAGTGGTGATGGGTTGGTAAGCCTGCCTTCTTGGTGATGGGTTGGTAAACCTGCCCCATTCGTTATCATTGATGAGTTGGTAAGCCTGCCATTTTTTCTGTAGGTGTGGGGAGATCTGCGTTGCTCACCATCATACTAGAAGTAAAGGCTTATGATACAGGGGATTGTAAGGCAGTCTTGGAAGATATGACGTAGTGTGGTATGTATGGGGGACTTCTGTATGCTGTCAAGTGCTTCTCCGACGGAAGGGAGTAGTACGTGTGTGATAGTAAGTGGAGGTGTGAGTCAGTGATTCGAAGTAAACATGAGTGTGCATGGGTGGAGGATTGCATGAGATGAGGGCTAGGTGGTGTGATGACTCCTTAGATACAAGAATGGAATTTGCCTCTGTTGTTGTGTGCAGATGACGCTGTTTTCATACATAAAATCAGAAAAAGGGTTGGATGGATATGTTGAACTGGTTCGTCGAGGTACATAGGAGGAGGAAAGATGAAAGCAGAAGATAATGAGGGGAAGAGACGCTAGTTTTTAGAATGGGAGAGAGGTCAGTTTGCAGGGTGAAGAACTGGAAGTTGAGTTGAGACATTTGGGAGTGGTGTGAAGTAAGGATGGGTGCGGGAAAGCTTGAGTTGAGAGCAGAGACATGCAAGAGAGAAAATTAAGGTTACATTGACTGCTTTGGTGGATGGAAATTGATTAAACGTAGAGTTTTTAGTAACGATGTGTGGCGTTGAAACTCGGGTGTACTGAGGTTAGGTTAGGTAGTTAAGAGTAGTGGTGATAGATGATATGCGTAAGTATAGTTAGAAATGGGACGTTAGATAGATAGATGGGATGACATATGGAGATATGGGAGTCATGCGGTGTCAAGAAGTCATTAGAGATGCGGGTAGATGGAATGTTTTTATAATGTGTCGGTTGGAGCGTCGACCGTATGACAGATGACTGGCTGTGGAGGACATGTTATATATACAGCAGAAGGCACATAGAGTGCTGTACTGTGGATGAGATGAATAGATATTGTGATGAAACAGATCAAGGCTTGCGATATTTCCCTGCAAGATAGGAGACGAATGACGAGGGGTCGGATGCACTGTTAAGACACCGTGTATGAAAGCAGACTTTGGTCTCAACACACAGAAACGAACTTTGTGTAAAGTAAAAAAGTAAGAAGTGCTTTTTAAGTGTGGACGTGTGTAAAATGAAAAAAAGCGAGTAAGGTTTTGGAAATGTGGAAAGTGAAAAATATAAGTAGCACTTTATAGATGTGTAAAATGGAAAAAATCAGTATCGCTTTATAAATGTGGAAGTCCATGTTTCGCGTGAACACATACATGGGATGCGGACGTGTGGGAGCGCCGCTGCGGTGGCTGTGTGGACCTGATGCACATTATTACATTGGGAACGGGTTAATGGCGATAGATAGACTGATAGACTTAAACTAGTTTTATGAGAGGTACTTTAGTTTGTCCATAGTGAGGGAGGATATGGATAGATGTGGTGGATGGGAAGGGTTGTTGAGTAGGGGTTGGTAGTGATGGTAGAGGGTAGGTGATGTATCTGGCCGTGAGGGCAGACATGATATAGCCATTAGAGTTCCGGCCCGGCCTGAGGGGATTATCCTTCATACATTATAAGTGTTGAGCGTGGCGCTCCTCGCTGAATAAGGACGTTGTACGCGGAGTGGCGAGATCTCCCACTTTCCTTCAGAACTGTGAAGTATTTCCCGCTGCAGTTTTTACTGTGTTAAGAAACGGCTTTCTCAATGACACCCGAAGATAAACTTATCGCAGTGTGGATTGGTCACAAGGTATGATGATTTGTCTTCAGCTTTGCTCACATCATGAGAAGTCATTGGCAGGTGCTGCCCTGGAGGACGCACGACCTTCGAAGATCACTCCGATCTCCCAATGGGGAACGAGGGAACGACATGACCTTCAGCTGTGATGGTCTGGCGTTTGACCTGTCCTCGAAGGGTCAAGCCATATCATGTCTTAGGATCGCACTTCGTCTTGCTCGGAGGGATTAGTGCTTGTATGGATGGAGCTCCTGCCAGCTCTGTCGCCAGCATCTCTCCTGAAAACTCTACACTGCCGCTCTGCTCATTGTCGCTTGCCACCACTCTGCCTGCCGCAGTGGCTCGAGAATCGCTTATTAATTTGTCCATTCGGCATGGCATGTCAGTATTACCAATAACACCATTGTTGTCACTTGTGATGAAGTTGTCAGTATTTGCCATTACCGCTGTGTACAGCCATGCCAACACTACCCCTAAGGCTGCCAGCAGAGCATTGCCAACGACTTTGTGAATATCATTGTTGAACATCACTGTGTCACTTCCAACACTGTTGTCACCATGTGTGACTGCAGTGGTTCTAATACTATGCTGTCATTGCCGGCAGAAATGCGACCTCCTTTATCAGTACTGTTGCCAACACCAATTCCAGTCTGACGACACTTGTGTCACCCCGAATTTCAGACTGGTGGCCCAGGCGGCCAGTGCCATGGGCCAGTCAGGAAGCTTTATGTTCCTCGGACTCTCATCTGCTCTGCAGGAACTGAAAAGCTAATTTCACCTTATAAA
>JAUTXX010003998.1:0-10134 GCA_032273605.1 Panulirus laevicauda
CCACGTTTCCTTCACGATGAGAGCTTCCAGAAATTTTTCTAATACATAATGGAAATTTCGTCTCTAATGTTTTCAAAATTTGCTGGTATGTAATCTGGGATCAAGAGTTTGTTTTCATTTATTTCAAAATATAAATTTCACTGAAATCTAATCAAGCTATGATCGATCATTGACAAACTATCGCCTATTTCGCAAGAATTAATTTAGTTTGTATATCTGGAGAAGACAAGATCATGAATGTTTTTACCTCTAGTTGGTTTTAATTAACTTTTTAATGAAAGCGTCTTCAATCATTTCCGTTAATCTCATTCCTTTTCGGCCACCTGTCAACGTGTTCCAGGTTATGTTTGGACTGTTGAAGTTTCCTTCTGTTATAACGTCTTTACTATTTACTCTGATTTTGATTTCATCGCATAGCATCTTATCGTCGTCTTCTTTTTGCTTAGGAGGTCTGTAAATATCGTCAATATAAAGAGAAATGTAAGTGTGTGTGTGTCTACTTTGCTTACCTTAATAGCATTTAGGTTTTAATCAACGTAGATCAGAGCTCCACAAACCTACCCAGTATAAGTGATCTTTCGTAAATAGTTTGTATCCTGGTATTGCTAACTCGGCGATTAAGTGTTTGCTCTCAGAGTTTACCCACGTTTCTGAGATTCTAATAACGTTCGGTTTTTCAGTAACTGTAGAGGATATAAGATCATCATGTTTCGTGATTATACTCCAAGCATTTCTGAAGATTAAACTCATTTTCCTTAGAGTTGATTTCTGGACTGAATTTACCTGCTTTTATATTGTCAGTATGCGTTTGTATTATTAGTGTTGATGTCTGCATGTGCAGCAGTGGGGGTGAGGCGGTTCTCCATCTGTTTTGGGTTCTTCACCTTATTCTGACCCTCCCCGCACTGGACCCTACTAGCCTTGGTTCTAAAAGCTAACTGAGTTATCCGCAGCTGTGCTAACCCGCTGCCTATACTATCTGAATTGTCTGACACTACATGACCTATTTTTACTAATTCCTCTGCTTGTGAGGTTACCGGTAATCCAGCCAAGGTTCCATCCATCTTCTACCGCTAACCTTATCGTGGTCAAACTGGAAGCCTTGTTCCTCAAATCCCTTTCACACTCGTAAACTCCCCGCACCCACCTACCTTCCACATCTACCCTCTCACCCTCCCCCATTCTCCTAGTTCCTTCGTTTACTCGACCATGATTTTCTCTTTTAAGTAGTATAGCGAGAAAAGGCCTAATGTTCTCATCTCATACTCTGCCAAGGGAGGATTTACTAATTCAATTTAAGTGAAGACCATCCCTCGCGTAGAGAGATATATTATAACTAAAGTAGTCCCACAGGTCTATTCTAAACACACTATCCTCCTTCCTACAGACCGTTTCGATTCTTCTGTTTATCGTCAGCATTCGACTGAGGGTACAGGAATCGACGTCATACCTTTGCAGTAATACTGATATTATAAGCTTCCTACGACTTTCTTTCAACTTGATAATAAGTTACCTACACTTCGCTATTATTTATTCCGATCTCCCATTAACTGTACCTGCTCGTCCCTACCTGAAACACCAATATCACATCCTCGGGATTTTTTGAGACTATGTCGTCGTACTTATCTAGGAAGTGTTCTATCCTAGCCCCTGCGTAACTTATATTTTTCCTATCTCTACCCTTCACACAGAACTCCTGGTTCTGATGTCTGACTGTAGAGTTCCCGACAGGATGATGCTACGGTCATCCTGTACTTCATCATCTAGTACGCTAATCCTATTGTGATTGGAGAGTTCGTTCGGTTGTTCGGTAATGCAGCAACAAGTTTTTCTCGCAGGTTGGAAGGTGGAAGTATCTTCTAGCTTCGTCTCAACGGCTGCGATCCTACTATCTAAGCTATCTACCCTAGATGATATACCTGTGTCTGTTTCCTGTATCGCAACCGCTTTCTCCCTCAAAAGCCCAGCTTCCTCTTCCCACCGTTACATCCTAACATCTAGTTTCTTCAAGGCTTCGCTGTTTTTCCTAACACTTACAGAAAGCCTGTCAAATACGTAGCAGAACAATCAGGAAGTGTACTCACCTTCTCTTAGGAAAAAATCCCTAGTGAACTCCAAGTGGCATCTAGGGCAGGCAACTCGAGAAGCTAGAACCTTCTAGGATTTCACTAAGATTCATGTTGGTCACTAAGCGACACACAATATGAGCTGTTTGAAACTGGGTCGGCGAGCGCGTCGCTAGGACGCGTGTGTCCTCGACAGAGAGGGCGAGAATCTCAGGGTCAGGGAATCTGAAGAAGGCAAGGGGGTGCTGAGTGAGTGTGCATCGAGTGGGAGATGAGTGTCAAGAAAAGATGGAGGATGTATGGCTGTTGGCTGGAGGACCAGCTCAGCCACACGCTGCCCAGGAGTATGAGTCCAAACTCAACCTTATGTTAGAGCATATTCTCTCTTTATGTTTTTAATATGATATCCGCAGCTACGCCAGGCCTTAATGAAATGAAAAAGAAAGAAGCTAAGCAGATAAAGAAGTAACGAGAGAAGAAGAGAAAGAAAGAAGAAGGCACAGGTCTTAACCATTCAAAAATAAAATATATGAGTAGGGTATGAGACCCAAAGCTAAGCTGTGCAAGAAAAGAAACAGTCATCGCAACGGTCCACTATTTTATTGTGTTATGTGAACCACTGACATTCTCAGGCTGATGAGGCCCTTAAAATTATGACACTTCACAACGATATGACACTCACATCAGTGTCATTCGAGTCGGTAAGGTACTCAACCTGTTCGAATGCAAGTCACTGAAACAAACGGATTACGCTCGAGCCAATAACACTCAAGACATTGATGTAGATTCAAGCTAGCGACTCCCTCACACCTGAGGTCTGGCAAACCTGGCGTCTGGTAAACGTGAGTTCTAGCTAATCTGAGGTTTAGTAAACCAGAGGTCTGGCAAACCTGCGGTCTAGTAAACCAGGGGTCTGGCAAACCTGAGGTCTAGCAAACCTGCGGTCTAGTAAACCAGGGGTCAGGCAAACCTGAGGTCTGGCAAACCTGAGGTCTGGCAAACCTGCAGTCTACTAAACCAAAAGTCTGGTAAAGCTGCGGTCTAGAAAACCAG
The DNA here is from genome assembly GCA_032273605.1 of Panulirus laevicauda. Taxonomy (NCBI): domain Eukaryota; kingdom Metazoa; phylum Arthropoda; class Malacostraca; order Decapoda; family Palinuridae; genus Panulirus; species Panulirus laevicauda. The sequence continues at coordinate 3,120 of JAUTXX010003998.1, forward strand.
GGGTCTGGTAAACCAGGGGTCTGGTAAACCAGAGGTCTGGCAAACCTGTGGTGTGGCAAATTTGCGGTCTTGTAAAACAGGGATCTGGTAAACCAGAGGTCTGGCAAACCTGAAGTGTAGCAAACCTGCGGTCTTGTAAACCAGAGGTCTGGTAAACCTGGGGTCTGGTTAGCCCGAGTTGTGGCAGAATAGTTCTTGGGCTAATCGACCTCACAGCCGACCTTTCAGCGTGATCGATCACTTTGCTATCTTGGCAGATCAAAGCCTCTGTGGTATATCAAAGCCACCGCGGTAGACGAGAGCCACCATGGATGATCAAAGCCATAATGGCAGATGAAAGCTACTTTTGTAGATCAAAACGACCCCAGCCAGCTAAGATCACTGTAGCACCTGAGTCCATCCATCTACCCCACTTCGGTAAACTTAAGAGGCTCCTTCTAGTAGTCTAGATGGTTCCTGTACTGTGTGCACTTCGTGAAGCGCCCTGTTGACAGTCTTGCAAGCCAGTGGTGGGTCTCGAGTGTTTCATACAGAACTGACCTTATTCATGTCACAGAAATGCCGCGGTAGAACTCTAAACCTGCTGATTCACTTACAAGAAAAAGAAAGCCCTTTAGTGTTTCTGAGAGAGACTTGGTGAAAGACGCGTTGAGCCTCGCCAGAGGACTTGTAGATTTATTCTGATAGTCAACATCTTCGAACTTCTTGTCATCCAGATAGACTAATACGTTTCAGTTCGATGTTCTGAGTGCACTACGTCTGGTGAGTGTGTGTAATGAGTGGCCTACGGGGAGGCTGAGCTGAGGAGGGCTCTCTCTAGTGGGTCTTGCCTCCCCCTGAGTGGGTTTCACAGGCTCTAGCTGCCCTGAGGGGGGCTGAGATGAGGGTTTGAGATCTCCTGTCATATCAAGTCTTGCTTGTAAAGCCATTGAAGAGCTAAGATTTTCCCTATGACACTGAAGTGCATCTGTGCGGAAAGAAGGTCACCTCAGGGCTAGTGATCTTTCGTGTAATAATCTACAGACGTCTGCAAGTCCGCTGAAAATCACTTGGCTAGAAACGTCAGTAAAATCAGTGTAGGTTTATTTATTTCTCATGCAGTGGTAGAAATGCGGCCAGTTGGGGATTATATGAAGGCCAAATGGCATGGATAATGCTGTTGTTCCATGACTTGGTTATTAGATTATTCTTTTCTATTCCTTTTCTTTAGCTCTTTCCCCCATTTCCATGGAGCAGATCAAGTACATACAGGTGTGTACCTCCTTTTATAGGGAATGATTCTATAAAAATGATATCCAAAACCCATCCCTCTAGGCTGACAGAGGCCAGGGCCACCCAGTTCCCTCGAGTAGACTTCCCATATTGTTACTCTGTGTTTATGCGTAATGATGTATTTTTAGTCACTCATTTGCACTGTAGAGAGATGTTTTACACTCGTGCGACCCCCATCTCTTGAACTTTCTCAATCATACATCTTTCAGACTTAAGTATGCTGTCCATATTTGTAGTTCTGTCAATCAATTTATTCCATTCATCCACCGTCGTATTCTGTAGAAGTACTTCTTTACATATATTTTCACAGTTGGTGACTTCAACCCATTTCGAGAAAGCTCCTCTGACTTGTGTTCTTTATTCCCTTGCACTGAAGTAATGTTCTCTCCATCGAAGGAGTCTGTCATTTATCCCTACCTGGAGGTTCAAGTTCTTTACCAGCCTCCTGTGAGATAGGGGGCAAATTCTTTTGTTTTAGTCTCGATACAGACAAGTTGCCTAGCCTTCTCGTATGTCGAGGACGGATATCACTCCTTCACAGACATTCAATAGGATCGTTACAAATGATCTTATCTATGTAAATAGATTTTTGTACTTAAATATCTTTTCCAATGTTTTTCACGTCACTTTCTTCGGGGAGACACAAACCTGTAGCTCAGCGCATCCTTCCTGTGTCTCCTTGAGATGGGTATGACGTTTGCGCATCTTCATTCCCTTGGCACCTCATCTTTCTCTGAGGAACATTTCGAGTGGTCTGTTAAGAGAATTTGCACAAGTTATCAGCACTATATGGAGATAGTTTACCTGAAACGTGAGGCGGCTTCTATGAGTCAAGACTCTTCAGTATTCTCTTTGTATCTTTCTAGATAATTTCAGTGCTTTCGTAGACTTCCTCCCATTCCACTTCACTGGTCATAGGGTAATAGTGTCTTTGGGATATCTTAGCCAAATGAACTGATGTTAAACTGACAATTGACTTCGAACTGATTTATGAAAAAGCTTTGCATAGTCTCCTGTCTTGTTCACAATATTCTTTTCAAAGTTTCTTTGTTCCTCGTTTGTCTTCCTGCCGTACTCGTTCTTTGCTGTCTTAACACCTTTCACATGATGGCTGGCAGCGGTGTCGTCTGTGTCTTAGTCACAGCACATCTTTAAACTCCTTCGCTGTTTTACGTCATTTATTGAACCATTCCCCCCGCGCTTTGACCTTGTCTCTGTAATTTGAGGCTAAAGGTCCCAATGTTTCTATTCCTTAATTATAAATTACACAGAACCTCTCACCACATTCCATTGTTCCTGGCTACTGATTCCATTTCCCAATTTATAGGAACACAAAGCGTCAAGTTCTGTGTAGTTTCCACAATTATATCTTTTGTGTCTGGTTTTATCTCTGCTATTTTTACGTCCTCATTTAGGACACAGGCAGGCTTAGGTATTGTATGATTGTCCAGTTGGTGTATCAGATATGATATTCTCGTTTTCCATGTTGATGTGTATGAAGATAAGATTACGTAATGATGATGCACCAGTCACTCTGATCCTTGTGTGCACTGTGGCATGATGGTCAGTGACAGTGTCCTGTGTACACTCTATGAACTTGTGTTTCCATGACTCTGTATCCTCCATAAAGATCCAGATTTCCCGTTTATCTCATTATAATTGAAATCTTCTATTATGGTTAGTACTTTACCATCTCTGCTTCACGTATCTTCTTTATTGTTCACGATTGTTCATTGAGTGTTGTCATCGTATATCTTTTCCAGTTCATTAAAAATGTGTGTGTGTGTGTGTGTGTGTGTGTTTTCCAAGAGTGCATGCATTTTCATTCTAAATATGTTCACATAAATATATGCGTCTGTGCACGTACGTTTCTGTGCGTCAGGGTTCGTGTGTCGTTGTATCAGTATTAATCATTTTATAGAAGCATCGAGGAACTTGCAGTAGTCTGTGTGTGTCTCACACAGGAAGATTATGAACGAAAGGTTTATTAAAAATTACAGTATCGTGCTAACATTTTCCTAGACAAAAATCATTACAGGCTGGAGGGTAGGCTATCCTTGGCATCATGATTATCAAAAACCAATTATTTAACATTTTTTATTTAAAAAACTTCCATCTTCTTGACGTCACAATGAATATAGATATTGTAATATGTAAGAGTATAGGGATTTGATAGTATTAAGTGAAGATTTATAAGCGTGACAGTAACTTAATACCCTGAGGTAGTTGTGACCCCGAAAGGACAATATACAACAGTTACAAGTTGTAGCGAGCGTAACATGACTGGGAGAAATTATAACAAAGTGTGTGGCGAAGAGGAACCTCCAGAGTGGCAGTTATTAAGTACAATTAATTTCGTTAACATACAATATTTCTCTTCTCAAAATTTGGCGCGTAATCTCAGAGTTTATTGTCACGCTCTGCAACTAGATGGCAATACCGCTGACAGCTTGCGCGTGCGCGGTACTCAGAACACCATTCAATCGTGTCGTCGGCGCAGGGTGCATCATAGTGTGTGTTGTGTTTTGCGGAATTTACAGAGCTTTTAACGGTGCTTATAGGGAATTGCGGCAGATTTCCCTAAAACTTGGAGTAATTCCAACTGAAATTCGAAAAGGAAAATATGTTTTGAAACAATTGATAAATATTAACGAGTAAAACTCCGTAGATCTTTCTTGGACACTTTGTATCATGGTCGTGTTATCTGTAGGCATGGTCACCCCACCGAGCACGATGTAACTACCCTTGGGTGTGATGAATTAACCATTGACCTGATCCTCAAGGTTCAAGTCAAAATAACATGCCATCGCACTCAAGGGTCGTACCGTTATGCTCGAGTCGTCCTTCTGTGCTCGAGAGTCGTCCCGTCGTACTCAAGGGTTTAATTATTTCCCCGAGTCCTTTCCCTGTGAGCCCTCTACACGCGCACGCACGTGCCTGTGCTACCCAATCACTGGGGTTATCAAAATCTGCACGAGCATGCACGAGACGGCCGCAGCCTGAGCCACATTCGTAAACCTTTGTCACTGGGAGGAGGTGCGACCTGCTGTGTGTAAGAGATCGGTTGGCTGGTTGGTTTGTTGGGTTCAACGGCCACCAAACTATGAGGAAGGTCGTTAGGCCTGCAAGCCCTCGTTGTTGTTGTATGCTCTTCTGTGAAATACCTATTTATCCCATCATGAACTAAATAACATCTCTAAATAAAGTTTAACGAAATTGTTTAATCAGGAATTGTAGCTAGATAGACAAAATATTATAACAAGATGATAACACATTATGACAGATTGCATATAATACATATATAGATTTTCATATATCTCATGATGAGTCATATCCTGATTAGCTATGTCTCTTCGAGGAAAGATATAACCTAATTTGTTCAAGTCTGGGTTAGAAAATGTAACTGATTCTTCGTGCATTTTCTTTATTTTGATGTTGCATTTTTCAGGTTTTCGTTTTTCTGTGGAAGTTGTTAACCGGAGCATCTAATGAATACGTGTTGGACAGTTAAGTTGGTGTTGCAGTCTGCACATTATGAATGATTTGCTAGATGGCGGTAGCCACAATACCCACAACAACTGGACCTCACCACACGTTATATGAATTCTTTTTATATAAGTTTCGACGAATAGTTTTATACATTAACGCAAATGACTCCCCAAAGTTTAAACTTTTATATTTAAACATTTATTTACATAATGAGTACTTTTAAAACTTTTAAGATAGTTTCGAACAACATTAGTTTAGGAGTTTAACGTATCCGCTAAAGTTGAAGCGAAAATTTGCATACATTTGCCTTTCATTAAATGGAAGGGTTACACCTCAGTGGTCGGATCTGGCGAGGTAAGATGTTCGCTAGTGGTTCCCAAACTCACCATCGAGCAAGGTCCAGATGTAGGGCTGTTTTCCTTCTGAAGCAAAGGTCGTGGATCCCACACGAATGGATAGTTTCCCGTCCTGTGTTGGCTAACTTTTTAATCACTTTGGATCATGATTATAGACAATAACACGACCGTCAGTGCACTACCGTCAGTAGTCTATTCTCCCGTCAGTACAAAGCAGATCAGTAAGGTACACTGCCGTTAATAGGGTACGCTACCCTGACTAGGCTACACCACCGTCAGTATGCCGCATTATCGTCGGTATGTAGCTGTCAGTAGTCTACGTTATGGTCCGTCTGTAGGGAAATCTAACTTCATTATGCTACACCACCTTCAGAAGGCAATGTTACCACGAGTCATTAGGCTACTCTAAAGTCAGTACACTACTGTAGGTTAGCACTTTCGTTAGTAGGTTAAGCTGTCATCAGTACACATCCGTTAGTTGCCAACATTATCGTCAGGAGGTTAGGCTTTCGTCTGCACGCAGCCGTCAGTAGACTACATTACTCTTAGTAGGCTACATTCTCTTCTGTCTTAGGCTGCGCCACCATCAGTTTCCTACCGCCAGTACATCATTGTTAGTAGCCTATGATACTGTCATTACTCCATCGTCAGTAGGCTAAACTGCCATTTCTACACCATCAATCGGTAGGCTATTTTCAGTATAATACCGTCAGTAAGCTGCAGTACCGCCAGTAGGCTGCATTACCGTTAGCTGGCTACACTATTGTCTGTGCGCTACGCAATCGTTAGTACACAGCTGTTAGTAGGCTCTGCTACCGCCAGTAGGCTACAATGCTTTTGATTGGCTACACTATAGTCTGTAGGATACATTACCTTTAGTTGTCTACACTATAGTCAGTAAGATACATTACCTTTAGTTGTCTACACTATCCGTTAGTAGGATACACAGTCGTATTCACACATCCGTCAGTAAGGTACACCACTGTTGTCTACACTATCCTTCAGTAGGCTACACAATATTCCCTAAACATACGTCAGTAAGCTACACTACAGTTGGCTACACTATCCATCAGTAGGCCACGTTATGGTTATAACATAGCCGTCTGTAGCCTACATTGTCGCCATTGGGCTACACTTTCTTCTGTACATAGCCTTCAGTAAGCTACACCACAGTTGGTTGGCTGCACTATCCACAGCAGGAACACTAACGTTAGTGGGCTACTCCATTTACAGTAGGCTACGCCAACGTCAGTTCACATCTGTCAGTAGGCAGGCTGCACCACAGTTGATTAGCTCAGTACTGTTCCGTCAGTGCACCACTTTCATTTGCCTATATTACCTTCACTAGACTACAACACCGTTAGTGGGCTGCAGCACCGTTAGTAGGCCACTGTCAGTAGGCCACTGTCAGTCGGCCACCGTCAGTAAGCTATACTACCGTCATTTCACCACCGTCAGAACACAACAATAGCGGAGCAGCAACAGCAGCAGCAGACAGGGGTGCCTCCCTCTGTTGGCCGAGATTTGGCCGGACTACAGCTTCCCCAGGCCTTTTTGTACAAGTAAGGGGAGAGAGGAGATTATACAGGGTGGCCCCTGAGTGAAGGTATCTCATAAATATAACATTCCATTGTGGGAGAGTGAGAAATATAAAAGTATTTGGAGTGAGAAGACCAGATATTCCAAATCGAATGTTGAGGACAGTTGCTAAGTTTAGTAATGGAAAAAAAAATAATGATCGTTATGAAAAGAATATCCAACTAGAAGATATTGTGAGTAACTGACATGAAATGACGAGTGTCGCTTATACAGGGTGACACAAAAAAAGCGTTCATCAGGTGCTTGGCAAATTCTGGACAGCACTTGGTCGACGAAGGGGGGTCGTCAGGGACCTCCAG
>JAUTXX010004009.1:0-12241 GCA_032273605.1 Panulirus laevicauda
GTCTTTTCACTCACAATGTAGACTCACGCAGGGAGAGTTTTATAATACACACACACACACACACACACACACACACACACACACACACACACACACACACACACGCACACACATATTCCTGTCACTGTTTGTTTTCTTATTACAATCTTATACTTTATTTCAGTTGACATTGATGATAGGTATTGCAATTATCTGAAATGGCTAACAAGAAATGAAATAAAGATGCAGTTCATGATAACCCTGGCTGTACATCTGAGATCACCAAGCATTTCTGGACATGCCATTGTGATATATAGAGTTGATATGATGTTCATACTTATCAGATGAAGTAACATATTCATTACTCAACCATCTTCAGTAATCCATGTTTATTGAGTACTTTTCTGCTGCACTTTACCATTTTGTGTTGTCATGAGCACCTCCTTCTCACCAAGTGTGGATGAGAAAAACAAAAAATGATAGTTCAGATATTTTACATATGACCTACAGAAACTATGAAGTACACTCAGAGAATGATGAAACAATGGGCAAACAAATAGATGCAAAATATCAAAATATGGTATCTATTATGCTATGTGGAAATATCACAAATTCATCCTGGATGACAGAAGGGGGGGGGGATGGCACTATTGCTCAGTTGTTTGTATTTATCCTACAGACAAACAAACCAGCATGTGTGAAGGCCCATGATGGCCCATATCACAGGTGTACACTACACAAGATAAAAAACATCTACACAAGTATTAAAAAATGAAAAAAAGAAATCAGAGTGAACTTAATGTGACTGGTCCCAGGTGGTGGTGGAAGAGGGGCAGAGACATAAATACAGTAAATCTGACACCCCTTGTGCCATTTTATGAACTGTTACAAATATATGTTTTAAGTAAATTTATATTTCTCTCCCCAACTGTTTGTGTATGATCTGTTGAACTGCTGTACCTGTAATACAATTTTATGCCACAAGCTGTAAATGAATAGAAAAACTTCAAGTGATATAGCATGAGATTTGGTCACTGACAAGCAAATTATGACTACAGTCATTGTCTTTTCGAATACATTTATCATGGTCCTTGGCAGCTTATGTTTCCTTTAGATGTCCCACTGGCATGCCTTTAAAAGCACCAAGTTGGAGACTATAAAAACCAGGTAGTGCATGGAATATGTTGGTGAAGTGCAGGCTGTGGAGAATCTTTCTCTTATCATTTGCAATATTTCTGCGCATTTTCCCCGACACTCTTTTATCATTTTTGAAGTAAAGGCTTTGTGAATGAAATTAGCACCATCCATATGATACATTGACTCTTTCACATGGTTGGTCCTATCCAGCTAGGATTCCTTGGCCATGTAGTTCTGGATATTCATCAAAAATTTTCATCTGGTTGTATTTAAAGTTAGCTGTTAAAAGTAATGCATTTATTTTCGTAACTGTTGAAATAATATACTTAAATGATTAGATTTAACTGATGCTGGAAATTAATACCTTTACATAATTTAATCATTAGCATTTTCAAGATAACATTCACTCTGCATTTGAGCATGTTGTTGACTTATCTTGTCCTACTTGAAATTGCCACCAAACTTAAGATGTTAGTGACTAAACCCTACATCATTAAGCAATTATTAGAACTTTGACCTCTGTGGAATATTATGGTCTTAAATCCATTCAGCTTTTATGATTTTAAGTAATTCATATTGTAATTATACATTATGAGAATGTTTTTCTAATTTCTGAAAGGAGAATAAGTCTCAGAAAAAATATCATTTTGTAGAAAAGAAAAGAAACTGCACTGCTGGATGGGTTAATCGCTTTTGCACTGGGTACCATGTCCTATAAAAGCTCATGATTGAAATGCTTTCTTCTGTATTCTTAGAGTTTTAACTGTCTGTACTATTACATTCATCCATCTTCATATTTATGCTGTTTTCTTGCTGTCCTTCTAAAACGTTTTTTTTTTTAAAGATAAGAGTAGAATGTTTAATGAACTCTTTTGGGATTGACAGTATGATCATGTACACAACATCATTAAAGCTAAAAGATGATTGAATACTGAACTTTAGATAGGCATTTTCAATTCCAGAAAATGGATCTATATCTTTTGGTTTCATGAAAGCATCTTTAACCATAAGAGACCTATTGTTAATGGTAAATCACACTTTTATTTTTGTGAAAAGTATTTAAATGTATGCCACTAGCTAGATTGCATGAAGAGGCAGTGTAGAAGAAATTCTTTCTTTGGAAGAAGGAAAAGAATGATAGCATGGAAGAGAATGAGGAAAGAGAAGCTCATGCAAGGCTTTATTTAACTAAGACAGTTTAGTGTTTGTGTATGATACTCTATAAGTGGATTTGCTCTGTCTCTGATGGCTGTAAGAGGTGAGCATGGAGATATGGACTCTTATACCACAGTCTGTTGAAAACATGCTTCAGGTCCAGGATCCATTAGTCACACAGGAGGCATATTGGTCCTGGATTAAGCATAGATTCTTCCTTTGAGCTGAAATTTTGAATGTAGATCAATGCTAGAGGTGTGAAAAGAATTAGTTAAAATGTCATTAAACTGTTGCATCTTTGGGATCCATAAGATTGGAGAATTTCTAGGTAGTTAATATTCAGCACAAGAAATTTGTTAATTTTTGGTGAAATCAATGGATGAAAAGAGTCAGGTCTACTGGACCTTTGGAGAGTCTAATATTGTGACTGCCTAAAACTTCCCTCTGTTGGAAACAGATGAAACCCAGATCATTGGGGGCCAATGCAAAGTTGAGGATAATTACATGCAGCATTCCCATCAGCCAGTCATGAATAGAATATTGTGTTGCCCAATGTACGGTGATTAAATCACTGTTATAGATGAGTGAGAAAGGATTTTTAGATGAACTTGGAAAAAGTAAGCATTTGTGTGTGCTCCTTAACTTTCTTGACCGGGGATCCCCTTCTGTGGTGCTCCTGCAGCACTCAGAAAGTTGGCCATGTCCTCCAGGTGGGGCCACAGGTCAAGAAGTCAAGTCTTATATGTTAATGGTAGATGCTTTTGGGGATTAGTGAAGTTATACCTGTTAACAGCTGCATAATAATTGGTTGTTTTGCAGTTTTACTGGAGATGTGCTGTTGTAACCAAGTTTTTATGGCTCTTGTACTATTTGTTGCAACTGAGATGAAAGACAATTATACCAAATATCACAGAGTAGAACTTTAGTTTCATGTTGTTTAAAGAAGAGAATAGGGTTAAAGAAGTGAAACCACTCATTGCTTTGATAATTTTGGGGTTATGTGAAGCTTTATAGGCAGGGTAAAGCATCATTATTGATTGATTTTGTTGCTACTATTGATGAATGCACTACTAGTATTTTGGTTTAGATTCATATATTTGGTAATGTTAATTCAACCTCAGGATGTCACATGCTTGAACTGGAATAACATGTCATTTTAAATTAATTCTCTTCAGAAATTAGAAATAACTAGTTATGTATCCAATGCTCCACAATTTTGTTGATTTAGCATACAGAATTTAATATATTGGAAACGTAGCAGAATTGTTATATCACTATTATAGCTTTTCAGGTTTGTAAAGGTTAGATTTCATATAAGAGATAAAGAACAAGAAAATTCAGATTGCAATAGATGGTTGTAGTGTAAACTCAGCATGTAGAACTGTATGCACGGAATATTATGATACTAATAATAATAAGTAAATACACAAAATTTAGGAGTGACCTGAAGCAAAAGTCAAAAGTGTTTTTTCGAAGAACGACATAATTAATAAATGGATATACTCAATGAATCACCCTGAGATTCCCTGCTTTCATTCAGTGAAAAACATTTTTCTCTTCCATGATTGGAGGTCATTTCCAAATAAACCCACTTATTTCCAAGCTGAATCAAGGACAATTTCATTCATCGCAGCTTGGGAAGCTTGTCTCAGACCTGCTTTGTATGGGACAGTTTTAGGGAGAGCTTATACATGGGAATTTCCTGTGTTAAGCAAGTTTGATATGGACTTCTGTTTTGTTATTGTAATATATTGGAATCGCCCATTTTTGGGCCCTCTTATGTCGTTGAAGTATGCAGTCTAGCTGTTCTTGCCTTTGGACTTTATGTATTTTTGTCTTTTCTCAAATAATGATGTTGAACTACAAAACAGTTTATAGCTTAGGTCAGGTACACATTGAACTGGATTAAGTGTAATCATTAGTTGGGGAAATCTTTTGATATCCAACTTTTGACTTATGAGTTAGTATTGTGGTACATGTCGCCATGCAACTTATGTCTCATTTATTTCTTGCTTTTCTTTGAATCAAAAAACTATGATTCTTAGACCTCTCATCAGATGTAACAAATATTTTGCATCTCATCATGGGAAAGCCCCATAGTACTGAGTTGCTATGATGAAATTATGCATAATATGAATAAAGCTTATATTTGATATCTGTTATGGTAAGATAACAACTTATATTATCGTCAAGTTGCTGCTATGCAGAACAGTTTGTGTGGGCCATTATCAGCAGGACGAGTTTCCAAGAAAGTTACTTTTATGAATTTGGTTAAAGGATTTTGAGAACCAATTAAGTTGTATCCCTAGTTTTATTAAAATGCGTGCACTATGATAGATTCTCTACATGACTTTTTTTCCATGTGCAATATAACTTTATCCAATTTTTTTTTCACTCATTGATTTTTTTAATAGAATGGTACGAATACATTTGTTTAAACTTGATAATTTGTTTATTGTGAATGCATTTTCTCTTGAAACATTTCCACCATACTTATTTACTTTTACTTTAAATTATTTATGCATACCTAAGCGTTTCCTTCAGAACGTCTGAAAGGAAGGGAGACAAATAACCAGTGGAACAGTTTCTGTAGAATTTTTGAGAGTTACCTTTATGGTAAATATCTAGTTTGTGAAGTGTACCTTTTAAATAGGAGACATTTAAGGCACAGTCAGTGATACCCATCTTTGCCCTTACAGACATTGACCACTTCCACAAGCTCTTAACGCACACTGGACTTATCCCCTTCTTCCACCATGTGATGCAATTCAAGCCCCATGGTTCCATCTGTTGCCACATCCACTCCCAGGTACCTAGAGCACTCCCTCTCCTCCATGTTCTACCCATTTTAACTCATACCATCATGTTTCACTTTCCTACTGCATCTCATTACTTCAACTTTTCTCCTTCAGTACGTAGTGCTAAACTCTGTCACCATCTTCTGAAGTTTTACAGTTTTCCAGAACGAGTTCTTCAAAAACAATCATATAAAGAGTAACAAAGTGTCATGAAATAAGAGAGTGAGTCTGTGAAGGAATACTGCCTCCTAAAAAGAAAAAGTAATGTAAAGATACAGATTCAAAACATTGGATGAATTGAAGAAAATAGAAAATTAAGAAAAGGTTTGAAATAACCAGAGAAAGGATAAAGCCAGAAAAGAAAAATACTGACAAAGGAATAATGGAATCTCAAGAGAGAACACAGAGTAAATGAGGTGAAAGTAATGCAAAGCATGGAACAGAATCTAGAAGATATATTCCCATTTAATGCAAAGAACAAAGTATGAGATTCGGCTTTTTAAATTGGGAGAGAAATATGAAAGCAACCCTGAAAAAAATATGCAAGGTGGTCATTGACCAGTATAAATCAGTATTCAATACAAAAGTTAAAGAAAATTTAAAATGATTAATATTTGATATGGAGAGTGCTATTACAGGTATTTTGATAGCAGAGTGACAAAGAGAGCTCAGCCTCAGGACCTGATTGCATATGACTGATGAGGTAAAGCATAGATCAAAACAGTGTCATAGGTTTTCACAAAGTTGTGTAACATCAGTACACAAAGGAGGATCTAAAGCTAATGCCAAATCATTGTAGACCATCTGACTTAAGAAGGTCACATGCAGTTAAAGTCTTTGAGGGATTGATTGAAAACATATACTAGAACACTTGATCAACAACAGTTATATAAGTGAAGTCAAACATGGATTTGTGCCAGGTAAAAGTACATGGACTCACCTTTTAGTTCATCACAGTAGCACTTCAGACACTAATTCAGAGAAATATAGTGAAAACTTTTTTTCAACCTTACCAAAGAAGTCAAAGTAAACTACTAATTCTGTTTGAGAAAGTGGTTCAACTGCCACTTAAAGATAAACAAACAAGATGGACTTACCAACAAAATTCAGAGTAATAGCATATGGAACGTCGTTTGAAGTGAAGATATCCTCTGGGGATGCCACAGAAAAAGGTATTGATTTCATGAATTACAGCTTGTTATAATAGTACCAGACATTGAAAAAGAAGTGAAAGAAAATATAGTTCGATAAGATGTTTTACTGAGAACACGAAAGTCAATGAAATGATAAGATCAGATCAGGAAAAAGTGCAAAAATACTCAGGCGGCTTATAGATGATGGTTAAAAGAATTTAATGGAATTTTATGAAGAAAAGTTGAAACAAATGACTTTTAGAAAGATTAACAATGCATATGTAACACCATACAAAGGCTCCATAGGGAAAATGATAGAACATGAAGCAAACATAAAAGGTATAGAACTCATCCTTTGTAAGATACTTAAATTCAAAGAGCACATTGAGCAGATCTGTTGAGCCATGTGATGAGTGTTATGATAATTAAAAATTTTTACTTTAAGAAACAGAAAGCTGGTGCTGAAGAAATTCAGTTAATACACAGATAGTAAACTAGATACTATGGTGTCTTATGGTTACTAACTAAACAAGTGGAAATATCTCTTGGCTGCTTAATATTCCCTGTTTCAGACCACTGACAGCACATTGCCCTCTGTACAACAAATTGCCCAAGTTCATTCTATCCTGTGCATGCTTTACACTCCCTTACATGTATAGGTTACTGAAAGCATCTTTCACACCACCCTGCCCTCACAAACAGTGAACTTTCTTAGTGCACTTTTCAGTGCACCCAGGACTGTAGCCCCCTCATCCCACGTATGGTGCATTTTCAGCCTCCATGGTTCCATTTACTGCCTTATCCACTCCCAGATATTTGAAACAGTCCACTGCCTTTCAGGTTCTTTCTTTCCAACCAGCCTGTCTCTTCACTGCTAAACATAGTAACCTTACTTTTATTTACATTAACTCAGCTTACTTTTTTCATGCATTGTATTGGCTTATACAGTTTCTCCATTTAAGCTGCCATCAGAGCCATGCCATTAGCAAAAAACAGCCAACCAAAAAGATATCAAAGAGAGATGTATAAGAGCCCAGGAAGAAAGATGAAAAGACTATTCAGTGTACTAACGTGTGAAATAAGAAATATGTTTGGAATAAGGACAAACATTTAACCTTTGAATGGCATCCATCGTTACCTGAGTATTTAATCAGGGATACAGCCATCATGATGTAACATGCAGCTTTTCCTGCCAGTGTTTGAATATCCATTTACAGTAACTTATTACACAATTTTTATCCTATAAAGATTTATTCCACTGCAAGATAGGCATAGGAAAAAATTCAGCTCTCCTTAGTATCCCCTACAATCATCCTTTTAGTTGCACATCTCACTCTTTCATGTCAAGCATACTGTGACCTCATTCGGTTGTAGAAAATTGATGTAGACTTGGAAAATTATGAAAAATATGTTTCAGAAACTATGGATGTCACTGGTGGGATATTGGTCTGCTGGATTGATCATTTTCTATCAAGTGGCATAATCTACCAAGGCACATATGATATGTGGTATGCAGTAATGCATTTTATCACTGATATGGAATCCACCAACTCCACAGTTAAAAAATGAAATACTCCACCGAAAAATAAACAGCCAATCCTATAATGGAAGTTGAAGGGAAAGTTTAATTGATGAAGGCAGAGGGGAGTAACCTCCACTGCTTGGCTACCCCTTCCTCCTTCCCACTTATGGTAGTGATACAGCATGAAGTCTTATGTCGAAAGATTTTTTTTCAGTATAGTTATTGTTAAGGTTGATATTTTATCTCTACAAACACATTGGAAAGGAAATTAGATGTTTGAAAAAATAAATATTCTGGAAGCATTTCTGCTATAAATGAACTTGTAACTGTTTTCCCACTGTTATGGGATCTAACACATTTATGGTTAATGAAAATAATAGTTAATTGCCCAAAATGTAAACAGGCAATCCTATAAGTGAGGTTGAAAGAGAGGCAGCAAAGGAAGGTGGAGGAGTAAATACCACCACTTTAGCCTTTGCTTGCATAGGATTTTCTGTGAGTGGAAAAGTATTTTTGGCAAGGTTTCATCTTTGTCAGTGGACTAAAAGGAGTGCAGTCTTGTTGAAGGACTTTTCACACCAGAGGAGTCCATCATTTCCCAGCTGTTGATTCCAGTGCACCCATAAAGCTGCACAAACTCTGTAAAAAGGATCTTTAGGTTAAATGATTAAACAAACTTTTATACTGCCTCCTCTTTGCCTCAGTTGAATACATTGATATGGGTTGTAATGTGTTTTGCAAAGCTATCCTGTTGCTTATTCAGACAACATTTGGGTAATTCATTAATAATAAGATAAATTGTGCTATTATTCTTAAGATTATATTAAACTCGTTAGGTTTGCTAGTACTTGTTGGAATTTGAATAAAGTATTACTCAGTGTTGATCCATCATTCATGTTCAGAATTTTTTGTAAGTTTGATCAGGTGAGATAATTAATTGATCTTTTAGCTTGAGTAAGAGAATAGAACCAAATTATCTATCCATAGTTATTTCAGGCTTGTTCTTGATTTTCACAGTAATTTGTTCAATTATTCACAATATTAATTCTTCACTGTGAATTTTTGGCCTGTGCAATCCCCCATATCCATCCCTGACTTTATTCTTTACGACTTTATATCATCATATTTAATTTTGATAAGATCCATAACTCTACTTATATTTTCATGTAACTTGTAAAAGAGGTTTAATCTGGAACTTAACATGGCTCATATCATACCTTAAGCCTGGAAATTTAATCTAAATGTTTCCTGATACTTCCCAAACAACAGTCACACCTGTTCCTAATGCACTCCCTACAGCTTGCCTGCTCTACAGGCACCACAAGTGTTCCGAGGAACACCGAACTACCTTATAAACAACACACAAGGATCGAACTTGCTCGAGGCGAACACACTTGCGGTCTTCGGGGTTAACCCAGATCACAGATGAGGTCAAAAGGTCAGGTCATCGTACCCAGGGGTGGTAAATCTGTGTAATCCCCAGTGATACAACCTCGCCAGAGTGACTCGTCATCCGGGATGTCACCTCCTGCAGGAGGGACCCCGTTACGCCCCGTGTAATGACACCGCAGCAGAAGGAAGTTATGTGACTCGACTCATCTGATTCATGACACGGGTCTCATTGTATCAGATGGGGATGTGAGACAGGCAGGCTCGCTCGCTGGCCTCGATAGACACACTGGAAGTGGAGCTTCGTTTAACAAAATCTGTGACGTGACCCTATCGTTACTGGTTAGGCTTCAAAACAACAGATTCAGAATCTAAGAGTTGATTCGCTGAACTTTTAAGTAAACAACGTAATATCAAATGAAATCTAACAGATATATTTGTCAACTGTTTACAAACAAAGCATTTCGATGGCGGTACGGATAAAGGGTTACATTGGCAGTGTATTGGCAGTGTATCCGGAATTCCTCTGTGCAAATCATCTTCGGCCCTATGAAGGCGTGTACTCCTGCAGCAGCGGCAAGTGGCCATGCAGGTGTGGACGACGCCCACACCAGCACCACCGTCTCTGAGCTTCTCTCAGGCGAGTCTGACGCCCTGCCACACCCCGTCCCCAGCCAAGGTGGAGGGAAGCACGAGAGAGAGGCATCCCGTTCCTCAGGACTACCACAACAAACACGACAGGCAACAACAACAAAATAAATACACAATACGAATATCTGAAACAACGCAAAATAATCTTGGCCCCTTTTATCGTCCAAAAGCGCTACACACTGTCGTGCCGGCAACGTGGACATTACAACCTGCTGGGTATTACCTCCCCTCCCCCCAAGGGGTCTGGCTCTCCTGGCAGTCTCATACGAGCCTTAAAAGCCCTGGACGAGAGCAACAAAGCGGCACCACCAATATCTGCCACCCTAACGTAATGCTCCCCACTCCTCCCTCCCCCTCCACACACCGGGTGACATCGTCCACATTCTCCACCCGCCACAGGCTCGTGTTATGTTCCTTGAGCACGACGCCGGTGCGACCCCATGGGTACTGTGGTCTGGCCTAGGTCGTACCTGACGAGGAGTGTCCCATCGTGTTCAAGGGGACGTACCGTCGTGCTGAAGTCCCGTACCGTCGTGCTGAAGTCCCGTACCGTCTTGCTGAAGTCCCGTACCGTCGTGCTCCTGGGAGGTGGACCGGGAATCTTACCGTGACGTTTCTGCCTCGTCCCCCACCGGAGGCGGCCGCCCTCACAGCCCCAGCAGACAACATCCGCTGGGGACAGGCCGTGGAGGGATTGTTGTTCCTTGGGTGACTTGGCCGCCCTTATAAAACTGGCTGGGACGAGGGGCGCCACAACCCCGAGCCGCCTCACTGATCCTCTTATTCAAGCGACTAAAATAAACTGACTCTCAACGCGACAGTTTATGATATTTCTTGGCAAAAACATACTCAGCAGTTCAGCTATTCTTCCCGTAATACTGGTGAACACCACCAAAATACAAAGCAATACAAGGAACTTAAACAACTGGACCACTGGGTCATTTCTGAGCTGTTTGTGATAGTGAAAGATGTCAGCAACTCACAGATTAGAGTGGTAAAAAATTAAAAGGCGTAAGGATATTTCAAATAGATTAATCGCAAATTGTTATTAAGATTATGGAGGCGTAAATAATGTAATTCGTGGATTCAAAGCGAAATATTTATCGTCTATTCTTAAACGTAATTATAGTATTGCTCTCAACCACTATCAGTGGCAAATCGTTCCACATGCCAACAGTCCCACTGAGGAAAAAGTGCTTCCCCTCATTCAAGGTGAAACGTTTGCCCACGAGTTTGTATCCATTACTACAAGTTCAACTCACACGAGTCAAGTCTCGAGTAACTTGATAGATCAAGATTGTCAAAGTCTTAGATAATTTTGAATACTTTTCTCAGGTCACCTTCTCTTACCTAAGCTGAATGCATTCGTACCATCTGCTCTGGTTGGATCTGTTTCTCAACCTGGGAATCATCTTAGTAGCTCCACGCTACACTCCTTCATTATGTCTCTATTTTTAGGGAGGGTGACCAGACCTGGACACGAGCCTCATGATTGATGGGGACGAACCAATGAACTGTAAAGAGTACGGACGATGATTCCCCTGGACTTAAATTAGAAAGGTTCTACCCACGAAGTCACGAACTGTGTTCGCTCTTTCCACTGGTTCTGCGCACTGCTTACTTGGTCTTAGGTCACCAGAGATTATGAAGCCCAAGTATTTTTCCTCATTTAACCTTTTGAGTTCAACAGAATTCGCACTGTAGCTTGCATTCTCGTTTTTGCTCCCAATATGGAAAATTTTCCACTTATCGATATCAAAATTCATGGGCCACCTGTGATCCCAGCCTACCAGTTTGTCTACGTCAATTTGAAGGTGGAATACGTTCATGTTCATTTGTAGATATATTTCCTAGCTTTGTATCATCAGATAATCTTGTTATAATGCAGCCCATTATCATTATCAATATCATTAAAGTCCGTGATGACGAGAACCAGTCCCAAGAATGTTACGTACGACCATTCTGAAGCCTTTGGCCATTAATCACAACTCTGCGTTTACGGCCAGTCAACCAATCTTCTATCCAGTGAAGTACAGCCCCATCTATGCTATCAACTTCATTTTCGCCAGCAGCCTTTGATGCCGAACCTTATCGTATGCTTTTTGAAAACCTAGACCAGCGATTCGCAGCCTTTGGTGCCCCATGCACCCTTATCACCAACTGTCAGCATGTCTCTCCCCCTCCCCCCCCCCTTCCAAGATTGTCTGACTCAAAAGGTGCATTCAAATAAAATGTATATGAACCTAAAGAAAAATTCAAAGATAACTATAAATGGAATATTTTCACAGATAAAAAGTGAAATATTCATCATTATTTTCAATTTAATCTGTGACATTCAATAAAGTGTAATGTACTGTAGATTATGTACAATCTGTAGATTTGTAGTCTGTAGAAAGATCAATATTCCAACAGTCTGAGTCTGTCAATCTGTGGTCCCTCTTTTGGGGGGGGGGGGGGGGGGGGGGGGGGGGGGGGGG